>JAJOOS010004191.1:0-14683 GCA_029582725.1 Solanum chiquidenum | reverse complement strand
GAGAATAAAGGGAAGGTCAAATGGGAGAAGTCAAAGCGATGTGAAAAGGCACGTTAAAAGAAAATCATTATTAAGAATGAAAATACTGAGGTGATTTCAATGAAGAGTATCTTTGGTCTATTCAACCTCATGAATTCTTTTGTCACGCCAAAATCAAGCCCAAAAATGTGTACCGTGTGATTATATATATGTTTGTCTTATCAGGACATCTCTATTTGCTCAATCATGTTTGAAACTAAAGCATGCTTATTATTAATTTAAAAAGAAAAATAGTATCGCCTTAAACCATATTAAGAATGAATTTACATTTAGTGAGAACTGTACAAAATTGACATAAACATACGACTAATCTACTTAATGAAGAAAATGAGTAAAAATCTATGTGATATAAAACAACGTAATAAATAACTCTGATCAAATTTTTATGTCAAGCTCCTCACGATATGTTAAGGAAGCAAAGAAGTAGTAGTTTCATGTAAATAATTTAGCTTTTCAGAAAATTTTCAAGTGAACTATTTTTAAAAAAAACTTCCAATTACTTACTTTACGATATATGTTAAACTATATTGAACACTTCTGTTACATCAAAAATATATTGTCTAAAGGTTTTTTTTTAACCCAAGGTTTATCTAGGAAAGTAGCATTTTTAAGAGAATGTTCTTTTAGCAAATATTTACAAGGAATACAACAAAAACAACTCCGCTTCATCAATACATAAATCATAGCTATTCATGTTCCTCCAATTAATTAGTTCAACAATAACAATAATATATATAGTGTAATTTCATAAATAGAGTATGGAGAAGGTAATAAAATATACACTAACCTTTCTTTCACTTTGTGAAGAAAGATTATTTCCAATGACCAACAACTCAAAATAGAAGTTATTAGGAAAACAAAATTTCAATAAGAAAAAAAAAATGACAGTAAAATATTAAGATACAAAGCAAAATGAAGCAACAAATAGTAAAAATTATATGTGATTACTAAATACTTCTACCAATAAGAGGAAGAAGATATGGGGCTAGCCCCTGGACTCTCCCCCTAACGAAACCTTCTTAATTACATTCATGTCTTTCAACTACTAAAACGTTCAACTTATGAACTCATAATTTCAAAGGTGAAATGGATAAACCTATGGAAAGTTGAACCAATAAAGTAACTAAACATACATGGATCTGCATGCCTTTTGTCTTTCTTATTGGTGGATGGGGTTGCTTTCCTTTGGTGGTGGCTCGATAATGTTTGTCACAGCATTATCACCATTTATTTCAATGGCTGCCTTGTCATAAGCCAAAGCAGCTTCTAGCGCAGTATCAAAACTTCCCAACCAACGTCGTTTATTCGTTCTTACATCTCGAATCTCTGCAACCCATCTTCCCCATTTTCGTTGTCTAACTCCCCTGTACTTCTTTACATTTTCTTGGAGAAGTTTTGTATCTTTTTTCTCTTTGGACGATACCATCTTTGAAGTGACCTTGGTTTTTCCATTTCTGATGATAATTTCTTTACAAATCCTTTTATGTCGTTTGGACTTCTCTCCTTGAAGATTTTCCTCCTCATCACTAGACGAGTCTGTGGCGTCATTGTCCGTTATGTAAATACGTACAACTCGCGGCAAGACAACAGAACATTCTCCCATTAAGTTGCTTTTTTTTCCTCTGACAATTTTTGAGGGTTTTTTTACCACCTCATTTTTGTGAAGTTCATCTTTGGAAGCCATTGCTTCATGAAAGAGAACAAACAAAAAATCAGAAAAAGTCCATTCAATCAGGCATATATATACAATTCATTAATAATCAAATTATATTTATTTATGTACTCTCTCTGTCAACTTGATTGTCTGATTTTGACCTAGTATAAAGATTAAGAAAATAAACAAACTAAATTCAAACTGTCAACTCCGAAATTCCATATCATAAGGATAAAAAGAAAATGAAAAAGATATTCTCTTAGTCTCAATTTAAGTGGCTCTTTGAGTTTTGAGAGTCAAACAAGTTTTGATCGTGACTTTTGTCATACAACTTTCAAATATTTTGAATTGTCAATTACTTGACTTATAATAATTTTTACATAATTTTTGAATATATATAATTTTATTTTGAAAACCTTATAGATTTCATACCTGAATTTACCATCACAATTTTAAAATTTTGACTCTCGAAGTCTTAAATATCCCATATAAATTGTAATAGAGACACTATTAAAGAACATGTTTCCCTAATAAACATGTTTTGTTTTCAAGGATGAACATACCTTATGACATTTGTACTAAATTCCCTTGGAAGGAAATGAGTTATCTTGCCTTTTTACCATTTTTTAAAAAAGAAATTGTCTTTTCACATTTCTTAGGTGTAAAGAATGTAGATCTCTTATAAAAATGGTTATTAAACTAAAAGAAATTTGTATAGGGTTGGAAAATAATTTCTCCCAAAATTTATATCCACTTTCACAAATGAAAGACTCCAGAATTTACATGAAATAAGATCTCTTGTCCTTTTTCCAATTTAAATACAAAAAAAAAAGTGAAATTTTAAATTTACGTATGTATAAAAATGAAGATCTTTTAAAACTAAAAAATCTCTTATTTATAAAAATGCTATAAAAGTAAAAAGAATTTTGAAAAGGTCTAGAAAATTATCTCTCTCAAGCTCACTTAAAATTCTAGATTCACTTTTGTTATGTTATTTTTCTAGAGTTTCAAATAGAAAAAATTCATACAGTCCATCATGAGTTTCATATAGTTCAAAAGATAAAATGCTCAAACACAAACAGATATAAAGCATATATAAGTTTTAAATGCGTTTGTAGAAGCATATATGGAAACAAGAAAATGAGATATCTTGTCTTCTTACGATTTGAATAAAATAAAATATATTTTTCAGATCTCATATGTATAAAAAAAATGAATATATCTTATGAAAGGACATAAAACTATTTTTTTTTTGTAAAAGATTAAAAAACGATTTCGAATGAAAGCACATAGAAACTCAGGTGTCACAATTAATAAAGAAGATGAAGGTTAAACATACCTGAAAAGAGGAACTCAAGAACTCTCACAAATCAGTAATTTTATTTTATTTTTTTAGCTTGTAATTAATTATTTTACCTTTGATGGTCATTTATATAGTTGAAACTAAGGATGTCAATCGTATGGGATCGGATCGATCCGAAATCGGCCCAAATCAGTAGAAGCCCAGATCAAACTAGTCCGAAAGGAATATTCGTTGGAGGCACGGACTTTTAGAGAATCTCTTTGTCAATTTTTTGACCAGTGTGGGGCCCACTAACGGTCAAATTTTTTTTGAAATCTAGTCTCGAATTTTATTAAAGTTTTTTCCAAAAAGAAAAAAAACTCCCCATTAATCTATAAATATTTTTTCATATTCTCTCAATTTCTCTACTCTTTTAACTTTCAAGAATTTAATATTTAATTTCAACTTTCTCAAAACTCATTAATTCTCATATATCTACGATATCACTTATTAGTTACTCCATTACTTATTTTTATTAGTTATTAATTTAATATTTTTCTTAAAGTGCTAATAAGATTATTATTATTATTATTATTATTATATTACTTATATAAATTATAATTATTATCATTAGTTATTAATTTATTATTTCTCTGAAAATGCTAGCAAGATTATTATTACAATTTTACTTTTTACGCAAGATTATTATTACAATTTTACTTTTTAGCTACTACTTATAAGTAGTAGTAGTAGTTGTTGTTGTTGTTGTTATTAATACTTAATACGTGTTAGTTAATAGTTATTAGTTTATTACTTTATTATTATTTTGATTTATTAGGTAACTCAGTGATCAAAAGTATCAAGGATTAAATATAATTATTAACTAATCAGGTGAAATTATAACTCCTAAGTTAATAAGATCATCAAAATAATTAAATTTTTATTATTGCTTTATTAAATGATTTCTTTAAATTTTAATATACATAAAAATAATAACTACTGCATACTAAAAAGTTTATTCAATTTAATAATATATAAAAAATATACTAATAGAGTGCGAGACTTATCTTTTTATGATTATTAAATATTGAGTACTAAAATTAGTATAAAGTAAAAAAAAAAAATCAATAATTTGGGTGATAATTACATTCTATCTTGAAAGTTTTTCAAATTACAATAATCCTGAATTTTTCAGAACTCACAGATACATTGCTCCTTCACCAGATGCATAGAAATGATATATAAGTTATGTATCAGATATATAATTATAAACCAGATTCATACTGATTTTGGTTTGAAATAATTGGAGTTATGTATCAACAATAACATTCGTACCAGATACATTCTTCACAAACAAAATTGTAATGTATCTGATAGAGATGGAGTGATATACTCGGAATTCCAGATGTTAAGATAGAGAGAAGGAAAAAATAGATTTTTGTAATTAATTCAAATAATATAAATTTTTTAAAATTATGTTATCTTAAATCGTATAATTACATAATTTTCCTTAAAAGGTATATTTAGTAGTGAACCATCCTGATGCAACCTAGTCCACTAATTAAAACATAAATAATTAATTCTTTATAGTTGAATTTTATTATTATTGTTTTTTTGCTTTATACTTGAATTTGTCTCATAATAAATTTCCATTTTTCACATGTCATTCTTATCATGTAAGTACACTAATAAAAAAGGAACCAATATTAATAATTTACAAATAGTAGTTGCAACTTATATCTGGTCACCAAATTTTAGCAAACTTATGTTTAACTATTTTGACAATATCTTCGAGTAAATATCTCAAAAGGTCATTCAATTATGCAAATTTATTTAACAAAATTATTAAATTTCTTTTTGTAAAGGTCAAAGGTTTTTCTCTTGTAAAATTACTTAACTAAATTTGTAATTTAAAATTTTGACATGATAAAATAATATTTTTTAATGTCATGTATCGCAAGAACTTCTTCATTTTTGAAATTTTATAAGATGTAATTTTTCATGGATATATAAAAATGTTGTTGATTGTGTTTTCTCAATAAAGAAAATATCACATTAATTTTAGATCTTGCTTTAAAACATAGGTGCCTAAATAAGAAGGTTAACATTGTTTGACCCTAAATAATTATTTTAGTTTTGGAATTTTTTTTTTTATATTTTTTCTAATCCAATTTGGAATTGACCTACATAAGTTTTGTCCAATCCTATTGTCATTGCAAACTAATATATACCTTCAGCGCGTTGAATCAATGACCTCATAAATTTGTTTCTTTTGCTATGCCATAATCGTGCCTAAAAATATGTATCATGTGATTTTGTATTTATCATATTTAGTATTTCACATTTTACTTGTGTTTTTTATATTTGTATTATTCATTCTTCAAAAGTTTGTCAGTGAAAAAGTTTGTTTGTTTTTTATAATGATCCATCTTTTTTGACACGCTCTTTATCAAGGACATTTTTGTTCACATGATATTTGAAATCGAATCATAATTATTGTTTAATTTCAAAAGAGCAAATTATATCATCTTAATTCATTTCAAGTAAGATTTTACATTTTGTGAGAAACGTGTAAAATTGACCTAAACATACAACTAATTAATTTAATGAAAAATATAAGTATAAAACAACTTAATTAGTAACTCTGGTCGAATTCTAGTGTTATGCAACATGTTAAGGAAACAAGGTTCAACAAAATTATATAATTACTTATTTTATCAAGCTCAAAGCTGTTTTAAATTTATATCATATTAGAAATTTATATCTCTACAATATCACTTATTAGTTACTCCATTAGTTATTTTTATTAGGTATTAATTTATTATTTTTCTTAAAGTGTTAATAAGATTATTATTATTATAATATTACTTATTTAACTTGTTATTATTAGTTATTAATTTATTATTTCTCTTAAAATGCTAGCCAGATTATTATTATTACAATATTACTTTTTAGTTATTACTTATTAGTTATTATCATTCATTAATGCTTAATACTAGTTCATAGTTAATAGTTTATTACTTTATTACTATTTTGACTTATTAGGTAACTCAATGATCAAAATTCAAAAGTATGAAGGATTAAATATCATTATTAATTAATCAAGTGAAATTATGCTATATACCATACGAGTCAATTATTTATTTTATTATAAAAAATTATCATACTCGTTTCATTTATTTTTATTATTTTATTTTTAGAAATGATATTGACAAATGATTATTGGATATAGTTACTCACTTCACAATCTAATTTTCTTTGTGGGGTATATACCAATCGGGTTTCTGCATGGAGGAACAATCCTCGATGCTTCTTACTCTAGCTAGTTAGAAGAGTTAATTGTTGGTGTTACTCAAGAAAATAATAGAGCTTCTAGAATTAAAGAATTCAAAATTGAATATGGTGTATATGGTCTTGCCCCTAGATATATTAGAGATTGAATTAAATCGGAGCGAAGAAATCAAGGATAGTGTAATCATACCAACACTTAAATTTTATATTCTTATAAAAATAACTAGAAAATTATTCCTCTCAAACTTACTTAAAATCCTAGATTTTTCTTTTGTAAGTTATTTCTCTAGAGTTTCAAATAGAAAATTTTCCACACAGTAAGAAGATGTCACAAATCCATTAATGAATTTCAAATAGTTCAAAAGATAAAATCTTCAAAAAAAAATCAAATTTAAAGCAATAGAATCTACACATATAAGTTTTTAAATGTGTTTGTAGAAGCACATAGAGAAACGAAGAAATGAGTTCTCTTGTCTTCTTCAATTTAAATTAAAAAATATCATTTTCAATCTCTTACGTATAAAAATGAAAATATTTTATAAAAAAGATTTAAGCCCATTGCGATATAATCTACCTTGATCCAGCAGTTTCACTCTACTACCTTTTCATCAAAAAAGAGTCCTATAAGTCATTAACTAAAAAGATCTCCTTTAATCCAAATACACAGCCACTTCACAATATGCAAAAACAATATGGATTGTTACATTTCCATTTCAGTAAGATAGGGCAATAAAAGTGGAAGATCAGCTAAACTATATTGTTTGCAGAACCAAAAATTATATTCAAAAGAGTGAAAAATAAATAATTGTGCCTAGTATTTTTTTTTCATCAATTCATGTAGTACTTACATTACACAGACCTAACTTCTAAATTTTGTGGAATAGAGAGATTATTTATGATGACCCTCAACTCAAAAGAGAAGCTATTAAGAAAAGGGAATTGTCATAAGAAAAAAATGACTGTAAAATATTAAGATACAAAATAAAATGAAGCAACAGATAGTAAAAACACCGTGAAGAATAAAAAACTATATGCAATTACTAGATACTTCTACTAATAAGGGGAAGAAGATACGAGGCTAGCCCCCTGCCTCTCTTACCGAAACCTTCTTTTTTACCGTCATGTCCTACAACTATTAAAATATCAAAAAATATTAACTTTTGAACTCATAATTATAAAAGTGCAGTGAATATGGCTATGAAAAGTTGAACCAATCAAGTTTAACTAAAACATGGATCTGTGTCACGACCCAGACCGTCGTGATTGGCACCCACACTAACTCACCGGTGGGAGAACCACTACTACAACACAAACCAAGAAACTAACCCAAAATTAAGACATTTAAGTTACGGAAGCAAGTTAAATACTAAGGAAATAAATAGAGTTCCCATAAACTCTAACAATAATAAACTAACATTGCGGAAGTAATGCCTAGAACCTGAAAGTCAACGTACCAAAACATCTAAAGTTCAACAAGTTTAAACAAGAAGAGATGCAACCCCAATCTAATGAACTAATCAACTAACTAGAATATAGTCTAAGTCCGAAAATGGTGGACATAGACGAAAGAGAACCCATGGCAGCCTGGAAGAATTAGCTCACTCTTGAATTCGAATGATCACTAATCTCCTAAGCGAGGTCTATCAGTAGCAGCTTGAAGATGCCCTATACTCAACAAAAATAAGAGCAAGTGCAGTATCAGTACACAACCACCGTGTACTTGTATGATCACGCAGCTATCCCAATAAGTGCAACATACATAAGTCAAACAACAATATAATCACATGCATATATCGAACATATACAATATCATCAACATTTACAAACATCGAACAACTTCACATGTCTCAAAATATACAATTATGACAAGTCATTGGTCCTCTCATGGAACCCAAACTCAAACAGTTAGCATACCGGAACGTGGTACCCGATCCAATGATTATGCCGGAACGTGGCAACCGATCCCATAATTATGCCGGAACATGGCAACCGATTCAAGTTAGTTATGCCGGAACGTGGCAACCGATCCATTCAACACACCACAATCACACGTATATCCTTAAGATCATACAATTAAGTCATGATTTCATGGTAACCATCATTCATCTACCTCATTACAACAAGTATGATCAATAATGCAATATTCATATACATAAATTTATCATAATGAAGCAAGAACAAACATACATCACACAATCATAGAATCACAACCATCACCTACCTCAAAACAAGCTTGAAACCCTAAGAAACTTGATCCTTCCCTTTCCGGATTCGTTCCGCTTGTTCTTGGTCTACAAACAATCAATATAATACGGGAATAAATAAACAATCACTAATTATCCGGATTACTAACAATCCTAACAACCCTAGATTATATCCATGATCCCAATTATCCAAATTAGGGTTGTTTCCACCATAGAATCTAGATCAAACCCTCCGCCTCATCGATAATTACCCATTATATTACGTTTGACGGATCGAAAAATAGATTCAGGGGGTGAAAAGCTTACCTTTAGCCTCAAGAATGGTGGAAAATTGTTAGGAATCGCATGGGGTTCGTTCCTTGGCTCTAAAAATCAAAAAGTGCATAATAAAGTCGTTTAGGGGTTTATTTACGACCTTAAGTCGTGTCGAACCCGCCACAGCGACCCTCACCCTGCTGCAGCGGCCTCGCCAGAGCAATACCAATCCCGCTAAAGCAACTTGCACCGAACCAGTGAGCTATTTAAAGAATTCCAAGACCCCAATTTCACAACACACCTCTAACCAAAGACGATCAGAAAATATCATTTACGCTAAGATCGATTTCGGGAGTTCTACTTGTCCGAATTCAATTCCGTAAAGTCGTACGGGTTCTTTAATAAGTTATCTAACCACACATATAACCAAAATTATAAATAAATCACCTGATTGTTACTAGATTTCCCTACACTTTAAAGACTCCAATTTCGTCAAAATTTGGACCAAATACTACTAAAAAGTTTTCCAGTCCCAAATTTTCCCCCATTGGCATTTCTATAATGACGAGAACAGGTCGTTACAATAGATAGCAATTTATCCATCACTCGTCCCGGAGTGACAAAACTTAGGAAAATAGGCTAAGGAAGGAATGAAGTAGTACCTGAATCGACGAATAATTAGGGATACTTGTCTTGCGTGTCTCTCTCAATTTCCCAGGTAGCTTCCTCAAATGGACGATGCTTCCATTGAACTTTCACGGACTTAATCTCCTTGGTCCTCAACTTATGCACATCACGATCAAGAATTGCAATCCATTCCTCCTCATATTAGAGGTCCTTGTCTAACACAATTGAGTCCCACTTTAAGATATAATCCTCGTCACCATGATACCTCTTCAACATGGACACGTGAAATATCGGATGAGCATCCGATATGTTAGGAGGTAAAGCCAATCTATACACTACCGGTCCTAGACATTCAAGAACCTCAAAAGGGCCAATGTATCGCGAACTTAGTTTTCCCTTCTTGCCAAATATCATCACCCCTTTCATGGGTGATACCTTAAGAAGAACATTTTCGCTGGTTTGAAACTCCATGTCTGTTACCTTATGATCCGCATACTTCTTCTGTCTACTCTGGCTGCTAAAAGTTTAGCTTGGATACTCCTCACCTTCTCTTGAGCATCCTTTACTAAATCAACCCCCAATGACTTCACATCCCCACCCTCAAACCATCCTATGAGTGATCTGCATCCCCTCTCATATAATGCCTCAAATGGTGCCATATCAATACTGGAGTGATAACTATTATTATAGGAGAACTCACACAAAGGTATGAATTTATCCCATTACCCTCCAAAATCAATCACACATACCCTTTACATGTCTTCTAACACTTGGATAGTCCTCTCTGACTGTATGTATGTCTATGGATGGAAGGTTGTATTAAAAGTGAGTTGTGTGACCAATTCATCATGTAATTTCCTCCAAAACTTGGATGTGAATTGGGTACCACAGTCTGAGATGATAGAGAGGGGAACTCCATGCAACATCACTATCTCTTTCACATAAACTTTAGCCAATTGTTCAGCATTATAATATGTTCTTACCGGAATAAAATGGGCTGACTTGGTCAATCTATCAATCACTACCCAAATAGAATCAAATTTTCCCAAAGTATTGGCAAGACCAACCACAAAATCCATGGCTATTCTTTCCCACTTCCATTCCGGAATTGGCATTCTTTGAAGCAAACTTGCAGGCCTTTGATGTTCATAATTTACTTGTTGATAATTTGGACACTTCGCCACAAACTCCGCTATATCCTTCTTCATGCCCAGCCACCAATAAATTCGCTTCAAATCTCGATACATCTTGGTCACACCCGGATGAATAGAATATCGCGAACCATGAGACTCTGCCAATAATTTCTCAATCAAGTCATCTACTCTAGGAACACATATTCTCCCTTTAAAATTGAGCACACCATCCACATCAAGAGTGGTCTCTTGTGCCTTACCATTCGCAGTCTTCTTCCTAAGCTCCTCCAAATTCTCATCCTCAAATTGTTTGGCCTTAATCTCCTCAATGAATGTGGCCCTTACTTCAATACTAGCTAACACCCCACCTCTGAGATACTCAACTGCATGAACTTGAACTTTAAGGTCTGAATTTCCTTAGCCAAAGGTCGCTTGGTTACACTTAGGTAAGCTAAATTATCCATACTCACCGCTTTCCGACTCAAAGCGTCTGCCACTACATTAGCCTTACCCAGATAGTATTGAATGGTGGCATCATAATCATTAAGTAACTCCATCCACCTTCGTTGTCTCATATTCAGATCATTTTGAGTGAACACATGCTGCAAACTACGATGATCAGTAAATACCTCACATTTAACACCATAGAGGTAATGTCACCAGATCTTAAGAGAAAATACTATCACTGCCAACTAAAAATCATGTGTTGCATAATTTCTCTCATGCACCATCAATTGGCGCGACGCATAGGCTATAACATTCTTATACTGCATTAACACCGCGTCCAACCCAAAATGAGAAGCATCACATTAAACTATAAAATCCTTAACTTCCACCAGTAACACTAGAATAGGTGCGGTGGTCAAAAGAGTCTTGAGCCTTTGGAAGCTCTCCTCATATTTTTTAGTCCACGCAAATGGTATCTCATTTTTGGTCAAATTAGTCAAGTGAGTGGCAATAGAAGCAAAGTTCTTCACAAATCGACGATAATAGCTAGCAAGCCCCACAAAACTCCTAACTTTCGTCACGGAGCTAGGCCAAACCCAATTCTTAACCGCCTCAATCTTTTGAGGATCCACCAGTACCCCTTCTTTCAAAACTACATGCCCTAAAAATGCAACAGAAGTCAACCAAAATTCACACTTAGAAAATTTAGCATACAACCTTTGTTTCCCAAGAACACCCAGAACAACACGAAGATGGTCGGCATGCTCTTCCTCACTTTTCAAGTAGAGCAAAATATCATCAATAAAGACTATAACAAATGAATCAAGAAATGGCTTAAACACCCCATTCATCAAACTCATGAATGTTGCAGGCGCATTAGTCAAACCAAAGGACATAACTAGCAATTCATAGTGCCCATAGCGAGTCCTAAACGCCGTCTCGGGCACATCCTCAAGCCTAATTTTCAACTGATGGTAGTCAGACCTTAGATCAATCTTAGAGAAAATTGATGCACCTTGCAATTGGTCAAAACAATCATCTATTTGAGGTAAATGGTACTTGTTTCGAATAGTGACCTTATTCAATTGCCGGTAATCTATACACATTCTCATACTACCATCATTTTTCTTAACAAACAAAACTGGATCACCCCATGGGGAAGCACTAGGACGAATAAATCCCTTATTAAGAAGCTCTTGGATTTGAGCCTTACGCTCTCTTAATTCCGCCGGAGCCATACGATATGGAGAAATAGAAATGGGGCGCGTACGAGGCTCTAAATCAATGCAGAAATCTATATCTCTATCCGAAGGCATACCAGGCAAGTCACTAGGAAACACTTCTCTAAATTCTGACACCACAGGAATAGACCCAATGGATGGAGCCTCAATCTCAACATCCCTAATATGAGCCAAATAAGCCAAACAACCTTGCCCTATCAATTTCTTAGCCCGAATGAAGGATATGATCTTAGTTCGCTTAGGCTTGTACACCCCTTCCCACTCTAATTTCTCCCTTCTTAGAATTTCTAGAGTTACGAACTTAGTATTACAATTAAGTACGGCATAATAGGGGGACAACCAAGTCATGACTATTATGTCAAAGTCAGTCATATCCAAAATCACTAAATCAGCCCAAGTCTGAAAACCCATAAACAAAATAGGACAAGCACGATAGACATATGTACTATGACTGACTCTCCAACTAGGTAGAAACATGGATAGGGGCATCAAGTATATCATAAATCATATCAAACTGGGAGGCATATCGCACAGATACAAAAGAATAAGTAGAACCCAGATCAAATAACACGTTAGCCATCCGGTCACAGACAAGAATAGTACTTGTGATCACCGTGTCAAACGTCTCTACCTCATTCTTTCCCAAAAAGGCATAACATTGAGCCCTATCATCTTGATGAACCACTTCCCTGCCTGGTTGCACATTACCTCTGTCTGCATTACCATTTCCTCTACCTCCATTACCATTTCCTCTACATTCATGGCCTTGCTGATTACCGCATCGCCCACCTTGTGGACGTCCTCTACAATTATTACCATTCCCCGCGGGTACCACTTCTCTAGACTGCTGCTGCACGGAATCTAACACACGTGGGTGGGGACAATCTCTTCTCATATGCCCAGGTTCACCACAGTTGTAATAAGTACGATCAAAAGATGGTCTGCCGCCCATCAAAGGTGCGACTCCCTGGCTTTCCTGAAAATTATGAGATGGAGTTTCTGTGTAACTATCTGCAGAGGTGGGCATAGCGGACTGAATTGTCTTGGCTGCAGGCATTGGCCTTCCGGAACCTCTGGAATAGAAACCTTGAAAGTTACCCGAGTTCTTGTCCCTTTTTGCCAATGCCTTAGCTTGACCGTCAAGCCTCACCCCCTCCATTTTCTTAGCATAGTATGTCACTTCATTAAAGCTCCTCTCTACAGAAGTCATATGAACAGATAATACTTGCAACTCAAAATTTATCCCCTTAATAAATAATTGGATTCTCTCTTCCTCAGTCGTCACCAATTGAGTAGCATATCTAGACAAAGCATGGAACTTGGCTTTATAAGCAGCCATAGCCATACCATCTTGCTCCAAAGCCATGAACTTATCCTTTTTGCGATCCTCAAGGTCCTAGGAACATACTTCTCTAGAAATAGAGCATGAAATTGGGTCCAAGTAAGTGGAGGTAAAGTAAAAGATCTGTATTTCATAAAGCTCTCCACCACTGCTTAGCCTCACCTTGAAGTTGAAATGACACAAACTCAACCCCATGTTGATGGACAATTCCCAACTTATGAAGCCTCTTATAGCAATCTAAGATAAACTCATAAGCATCCTCATTCTCAAAACCAAGAAACACATGAGGCTTTAGCTTCAGAAACTTAGTCAACATTTCATGCTCATTACTAGTCATAACAGAACCAAACAAAGGACGAAAGAAAGCATCGTTACCTCCTGTTCCACCCACCTTTGGCGCAGTGCTAGTGACAGGAGGATTAGTATGAGTTTAAGTTGCTTGAACATAAGGAATCACTCCATGACCAACCAAGCCTTTCAAGAATGACATGATCTGTAGAGCTAACATTGGGTCTATGGGGAGAACATCGGTAGTCTTAGCCTGCACCTATTTCTCTTGTCCCACATCCTCAACATTCTCAATATCAACATTCTCCTCTTCAATCTCTTTAGGATGCGCATTAGGGTTCTCATTCACAAGAGCATTCTCAACAGGAGCTCCATTCCCAGCAGGTGATACTCTTCCATGGCCTCTACCTCTAGCTCTTCCTCTACCCCTGCCTCAACTACGACCTCTCGCTACAGATTCCTCAGCTGGAGCATTGACGGGACCTACAGGCATGACGTCGTTGTATCTAGTGTTAACCATATGCGGACAAAAGAGTGAATGAGGTTAAATACCAATTTGAATCGCCAGATACCAATTGGAATCAAGTCATATCATGAAAAGAGACAAGAGAAACAAAGAGATTTCCTAAAGTCCTCTAGCCTCTCGAAGAAAAGTAAAGGCGTCCCCGTACCGTTCCACGAGACTCTACTAGACTCGTTTTGGTACATCGAGATCAACAAACCTAGGCTTTGATACCAACTTTGTCACGACCCAGACCATCGTGATTGGCATCCACGCTAACTCTCCGATGGGAGAACCACTACTACAACCCAAACCAAGCAACTAACCTAAAACTAAGACATTTAAGTTACGGAAGCAAGTTAAATACTAAGGAAATAA
>JAJOOS010004189.1:0-16116 GCA_029582725.1 Solanum chiquidenum | reverse complement strand
TGTTCTGATTCTAGACCACCAGGTTCACAAATTGAGAACCTAGGAGGTAGCATCACTTAAGGTCTTATGGAGAAATCAGTTTGTTGAGGAAGCTACATGGGAGGCTGAGGAGGACATGAAGAAGATATATCCACATCTCTTTGATTCCGGAGACATTCCAGATGAAGGTACTAATTCTCTTCTTAGTACTCTTTGATTAATATACTGAATGTGTTAGATTTGTTTGGTAGGTGTTTGAGTTGTATGTTAGATGTTACACCCTTAGTCTACTTAGAGTAATCTCATTCGAGGACGAATGTTCCCAAAGGGGAGATATTCTAACACATCGTTATTTGAAAGAGCTAGAATTAGACAGAGCCATTTGGGAAATAATGAAAATCTGAAATTTTGCATAGTTATGTTAAGTATGATTTTTGATTCAATTTCAAACCATCATAAGTTTCAGTTCAGGAATAGTTAGGAGGCAAATAAGATATCGAATGAAAGATATAGGAATCCTCTTTCCAACGCCACTCTGTTTGCTAATTTTCGAGCTCGTATGAGGGAGATATACCTGTTTGAAGTTGGTCTGTCTAGATAAGAAAAGTTAATCGGATTTTAAAGGTGTATTTTGGTCTTTTCCATACCCAATTAATTTATATCTTTTTTGGTAATTAAGTAGCAGTCTAAACTGAATTGGTTCAGTTTACGTACTCAAAGAAATCATGCTAGGAGAAGGGACTAAGAGTTTGAAGTAGATGATTGGGTATACTTGAAACTTTCACCCAAAGGGGGGTGTTATGATATTTCGTAAAAGGGGAAATCTTAGTCCCCGGTATATTGGTTCTTACTGAATATCCAAGAGGATTGATTATGTAGTTTATGAGTTGGAGCTACCACAAGAGCTATCAGCGGTTCATCCATTATTTCACATTTCTATGTTGAAAAAGTGTATGGGTGATCCTTCACTGATTATCCCAACTAAATATATTGGTACTAAGGATAGCTTGTCCTATGAGGAGATTCGTGTTCTGATTCTAGACCACCAGGTTCACAAATTGAGAACCTAGGAGGTAGCATCACTTAAGGTCTTATGGAGAAATCAGTTTGTTGAGGAAGCTACATGGGAGGCTGAGGAGGACATGAAGAAGATATATCCACATCTCTTTGAGTCCGGAGACATTCCGGATCAAGGTACTAATTCTCTTCTTAGTACTCTTTGATTAATATACTGAATGTGTTAGATTTGTTTGGTAGGTGTTTGAGTTGTATGTTAGATGTTACACCCTTAGTCTACTTAGAGTAATCTCATTCGAGGACGAATGTTCCCAAAGGGGAGATATTGTAACACATCGTTATTTGAAAGAGCTAGAATTAGACAGAGCCATTTTGGGAAATAATAAAAATCTAAAATTTTGCAAAGTTATGTTAAGTATGAGTTTTGGGTCAATTTCAAACGATCATAAGTTTCAGTTCAGGAAGAGTTAGGAGGCAAATAAGATATCGAATGAAAGATATTGGAATACTCTTTCCAACGCCACTGTGTTTGCTAATTTTCAAGCTCGTATGAGGGAGATATACCTGTTTGAAGTTGGTCTTTCTAGATAAGAAAAGTTAATCAGATTTTAAAGGGGTATTTTGGTCTTTTCCATACCCAATTAATTTATTTTGGTTTTGGTAATAACGTAGGAGTCTAAACTGAATTGGTTCAGTTTACGCACTCAAAGAAATCATGCTAGGAGAAAGGACTTAGAGTTTGAAGTAGATGATTGGGTATACTTGAAACTTTCAATCAAGAAGGGTGTTATGAGATTTGGTAAAAAGGGAAAGCTTAGACCCCGGTATAATGGTCCTTATTAAATATCCAAGAGGATTGATTATGTAGTTTATGAGTTGGAGCTACCACAATAGTTATCAGCGGTTCATCCATTATTTCACACTTCTATGTTGAAAAAGTGTATGGGTGATCCTTTACTGATTATCCCAACTAAATTTATAGGTACTAAGGATAGCTTGTCCTATGGGGAGATTCCTGTTCTGATTCTAGACCACCAGGTTCACAAATTGAGAACCTAGGAGGTAGCATCACTTAAGGTCTTATGGAGAAATCAGTTTGTTGAGAAAGCTACATGGGAGACTGAGGAGGACATGAAGAAGATATATCCACATCTCTTTGAGTCCGGATACATTCCAGATCAAGGTACTAATTCTCTTCTTAGTACTCTTTGATTAATATACTGAATATGTTAGATTTGTTTGGTAGGTGTTTGAGTTGTATGTTAGATGTTACACCCCTAGTCTACTTAGAGTAATCTCATTCGAGGACGAATGTTCCCAAAGGGGAGATATTGTAACACATCGTTATTTGAAAGAGCTAGAATTAGACAGAGCCATTTTGGGAAATAATGAAAATCTAAAATTTTGCAAAGTTATGTTAAGTATGAGTTTTGGGTCAATTTCAAACGATTATAAGTTTCAGTTCAGGAAGAGTTAGGAGGCAAATAAGATATCGAATAAAAGATATTGGAATACTCTTTCCAACGCCACTGTGTTTTCTAATTTTCAAGCTCGTATGAATGAGATATACCTGTTTAAATTTGGTCTTTCTAGATAAGAAAAGTTAATCAGATTTTAAAGGGGTATTTTGGTCTTCTCAATACCCAATTAATTTATTTTGGTTTTGGTAATTAAGTAGGAGTCTAAACTGAATTGGTTCAGTTTACGCACTCAAAGAAATCATGCTAGGAGAAGGGACTTAGAGTTTGAAGTAGATGATTGGGTATACTTAAAACTTTCATCCAAGAGGGGTGTTATGAGATTTCGTAAAAGGGGAAATCTTAGTCCCCGGTATATTGGTCCTTACTGAATATCCAAGAGGATTGATTATGTAGTTTATGAGTTGGAGCTACCACAAGAGCTATCAGCGGTTCATCCATTATTTCACATTTCTATGTTGAAAAAGTGTATGGGTGATCCTTCACTCATTATCCCAACTAAATATGTTGGTACTAAGGATAGCTTGTCCTATGAGGAGATTCCTGTTCTGATTCTAGACCACCAGGTTCACAAATTGAGAACCTAGGAGGTAGCATCACTCAAGGTGTTATGATTAAATCAATTTGTTGAGGAAGCTACATAGGAGGCTGAAGAGGACATGAAAATGATATATCCACGTCTCTTTGAGTCCGGAGACATTCCAGATCAAGGTACTAATTCTCTTCTTAGTACTCTTTGATTAATATATTGAATGTGTTAGATTTGTTTGATAGGTGTTTCAGTTGTATGTTAGATGTTACACCCTTAGTCTACTTAGAGTAATCTCATTCGAGGACGAATGTTCCCAACGGGGAGATATTGTAACACCTCGCTATTTATTAGAGCTAGAATTAGACAGAGCCATTTTTGGAAATACTGAAAATCTAAAATTTTGCAAAGTTATGTTAAGTATTAGTTTTGAGTCAATTTCAAACGATCATAAGTTTAAGTTCAGGAAGAGTTATGAGGCAAATAAGATATCGAATGAAAGATATTGGAATCCTCTTTCCAACGCCACTGTGTTTGCTAATTTTCGAGCTCGCATGAGGAAGATATACCTATTTGAATTTGGTCTGTCTAGATAAGAAAAGGTAATCAGATTTTAAAGGGGTATTTTGGTCTTTTCAATACCCAATTAATATATTTTGGTTTTGGTAATAACGTAGGAGTCTAAACTGAATTGGTTCAGTTTACGCACTCAAAGAAATCATGCTAGGAGAAAGGACTTAGAGTTTGAAGTAGTTGATTGGGTATACTTGAAACTTTCACCCAAGAAGGGTGTTATGAGATTTGGTAAAAAAGGAAAGCTTAGACCCCGGTATATTGGTCCTTACTAAATATCCAAGAGGATTGATTATGTAGTTTATGAGTTGGAGCTACCACAAGAGTTATCAGCGGTTCATCCATTATTTCACATTTCTATGTTGAAAAAGAGTATGGGTGATCCTTCACTGATTATCCCAACTAAATATATTGGTACTAAGGATAGCTTGTCCTATGAGGAGATTCCTGTTCTGATTCTAGACCACCAGGTTCACAAATTGAGAACCTAGGAGGTAGCATCACTTAAGGTCTTATGGAGAAATCAGTTTGTTGAGGAAGCTAAATGGGAGACTGAGGAGGAGATGAAGAAGATATATCCACCTCTCTTTGAGTCCGGAGACATTCCAGATCAAGGTACTAATTCTCTTCTTAGTACTCTTTTGTTAATATACTGAATGTGTTAGATTTGTTTGATAGGTGTTTGAGTTGTATGTTAGATGTTACACCCTTAGTCTACTTAGAGTAATCCCATTCGAGGACGACTGTTCCCAACGGGGAGATATTGTAACACCTCGCTATTTATTAGAGCTAGAATTAGACAGAGCCATTTATGGAAATAATGAAAATCTGAAATTTTGCAAAGTTATGTTAAGTATTAGTTTTGATTCAATTTCAAACGATCATAAGTTTCAGTTCAGGAAGAGTTAGGAGGCAAATAAGATATCAAATGAAAGATATTGGAATCCTCTTTCCAACGCCACTGTGTTTGCTAATTTTTGAGCTCGTATAAGGGAGATATACCTGTTTGAATTTGGTCTGTCTAGATAAGAAAAGTTAATCGGATTTTAAAGGGAATTTTGGTCTTTTCGATACCCAATTAATTTATTTTGGGTTTGGTAATTAAGTAGGAGTCTAAATTGAATTGGTTCAGCTTACGCACTCAAAGAAATCATGCTAGGAGAAGGGACTTAGAGTTTGAAGTAGATGATTGGGTATACTTGAAACTTTCACCCAAGAAGGGTGTTGTGAGATTTGGTAAAAAGGGAAAGCTTAGTCCCCGGTATATTGGTCATTATTAAATATCCACGAGGATTGATTATGTAGTTTATGAGTTGGAGCTACCACAAGAGTTATCAGCGGTTCATCCATTATTTCACATTTCTATGTTGAAAAAGTGTATGGGTGATCCTTCACTGATTATCCCAAGTAAATATATTGGTACTAAGGATAGCTTGTCCTATGAGGAGATTCCTGTTCTGATTCTAGACCACCAGGTTCACAAATTGAGAACCTAGGAGGTATCATCACTTAAGGTCTTATGGAGAAATCAGTTTTTTGAGGAAGCTACATGGGAGGCTGAGGAGGACATGAAGAAGATATATCTACATCTCTTTGAGTCCGGAGACATTCCAGATCAAGGTACTAATTCTCTTCTTAGTACTCTTTGATTAATATACTGAATGTGTTAGATTTGTTTGATAGGTGTTTGAGTTGTATGTTAGATGTTACACCCTTAGTCTACTTAGAGTAATCTCATTCGAGGACGAATGTTCCCAACGGGGAGATATTGTAACACCTCGCTATTTATTAGAGCTAGTATTAGACAGAGCCATTTATGGAAATAATGAAAATCTAAAATTTTGCAAAGTTATGTTAAGTATTAGTTTTGATTCAATTTCAAACGATCATAAGTTTCAGTTCAGGAAGAGTTAGGAGGCAAATAAGATATCGAATGAAAGATATTGGAATCCTCTTTCCAACGCCACTGTGTTTGCTAATTTTCGGGCTCGTATGAGGGAGATATACCTGTTTGAAATTGGTCTGTCTAGATAAGAAAAGTTAATCGGATTTTAAAGCGGTATTTTGGTGTTTTCGATACCCAATTAATTTATTTTGGGTTTGGTAATTAAGTAGGAGTCTAAATTGAATTGGTTCAGTTTACGCACTCAAATAAATCATGCTAGGTGAAGGGACTTAGAGTTTGAAGTAGATGATTGGGTATACTTGAAACTTTCACCCAAGAAGGGTGTTATGAGATTTGGTAAAAGGGGAAAGCTTAGCCCCCGGTATATTGGTCCTTACTGAATATCCAAGATGATTGATTATGTAGTTTATGAGTTGGAGCTACCACAAGAGCTATCAGCGGTTCATCCATTATTTCACATTTCTCTGTTGAAAAAGTGTATGGGTGATCCTTCACTGATTATCTCAACTAAATATATTGGTACTAAGGATAGCTTGTCCTATGAGGAGATTCCTCTTCTGATTCTAGACCACTAGGTTCACAAATTGAGAACCTAGGAGGTAGCATCACTTAAGGTCTTATGGAGAAATCAGTTTGTTGAGGAAGCTACATGGGAGGATGAAGAGGACATGAAGAAGATATATCCACATCTCTTTGAGTCTGGAGACATTCCAGATCAAGGTACTAATTCTCTTCTTAGTACTCTTTGATTAATATGCTGAATGTGTTAGATTTGTTTGATAGGTGTTTGAGTTGTATGTTAGATGTTACACCCTTAGTCTACTTAGAGTAATCTCATTCGAGGACGAATGTACCCAAAGGGGAGATATTGTAACACCTCGCTATTTGAAAGAGCTAGTAATCTCATTAGAGGACGAATGTTCCCAAAGGGGAGATATTGTAACACCTCGCTATTTGAAAGAGCTAGAATTAGACAGAGCCATTTCTGGAAAGAATGAAAATCTGAAATTTTGCAAAGTTATGTTAAGTATGAGTTTTGGGTCAATTTCAAACGATCATAAGTTTCAGTTCAGGAAAAGTTAGGAGGCAAATAAGATATCGAATGAAAGATATTGGAATCCTCTTTCCAACGCCACTGTGTTTGCTAATTTTCGAGCTCGTATGAGGGAGATATACCTGTTTGAAGTTGGTCTGTCTAGATAAGAAAAGTTAATCGGATTTTAAAGTGGTATTTTGGTCTTTTCCATACCCAATTAATTTATTTCGTTTTTGGTAATTAAGTAGGAGTCTAAAATGAATTGGTTCAGTTTACGTACTCAATGAAATCATGCTAGGAGAAGGGACTAAGAGTTTGAAGTAGATGATTGGGTATACTTGAAACTTTCACCTAAGAAGGGTGTTATGAGATTTGGTAAAAAGGGAAAGCTTAGTCCCACGTATATTGGTCCTTATTGAATATCCAAGATGATTGATTATGTAGTTTATGAGTTGGATCTACCACAAGAGTTAGCAGCGGTTCATCCATTATTTCACATTTCTATGTTGAAAAAGTGTATGGGTGATCCTTCACTGATTATCCCAACTAAATATATTGGTACTAAGTATAGTTTGTCCTATGAGGAGATTCTTATTCTGATTCTAGACCACCAGGTTCACAAATTGAGAACCTAGGAGGTAGCATCACTTAAGGTCTTATGGAGAAATTAGTTTGTTGAGGAAGCTACATGAGAGGCTGAGGAGGACATGAAGAAGATATATCCACATCTCTTTGAGTCCGGAGACATTCCAGATCAAGGTACTAATTCTCTTCTTAGTACTCTTTGATTAATATATTGAATGTGTTAGATTTGTTTGATAGGTGTTTGAGTTGTATGTTAGATGTTACACCCTTAGTCTACTTAGAGTAATATCATTCGAGGACGAATGTTCCCAAAGGGTAGATATTGTAACACCTCGCTATTTGAAATAGCTAGAATTAGACAATGCCATTTTTGGAAGGAATGAAAACCTGAAATTTTGCAAAGGTATGTTAAGTATGAGTTTTGGGTCAATTTCAAACGATCATAAGTTTCAGTTCAGGAAGAGTTAGGAGGCAAATAAGATATCGAATGAAAGATATTTGAATCCTCTTTCCAACGCCACTGTGTTTGCTAATTTTTGAGCTCGTATGAGGGAGATATACCTGTTTGAAGTTGGTGTATCTAGATAAGAAAAGTTTATCGGATTTTAAAGGAGTATTTTGGTCTTTTCCATTCCCAATTAATTTATTTCATTTTTGGCAATTAAGTAGGAGTCTAAACTGAATTGGTTCAGTTCACGCACTCAAAGAAATCATGCTTGGGTTTTTAGATAGAGATCTCAAGAGGAGAAAGAAGAGAAAATGTCAAGATTCATCAAGTTCTTGGAGGTTTCGTTGCGGATTTCTCCAAATGTTAATCCTTATGAGGTGTGTGAGTACACAAGTGTTGGATTCATTCACCCACGCACCAAGCATGTTTATTCCAACGTGAATTCGTCCTAAAAAGTTGAATGTTTAAATGTTCTTGATGTATGTTCTTGAATTGCTTTCGTTCTGAAATTAGGCTGAGATTGAGGTGTTTTCGTGAGATTTTTAGTGTCAATTATTAGAGTTGTTTAAGTTAGATTCTTGTGTACATGTTTTGGGTATCTGGATCGAAAGAGAAATTGAGAAAAAGGATCGAATTTAATCGAATTAAGATCAGAAAATGAGTTGGAAAATTTGTCAGCGGTGTCTAGGGAGAAGCTGGTGCGGCACGCCCCTGATGCTCCAGGGAGGCTGGGGCGGTGCGCCTGCGTCGTCTGCCCTTACCCATTTTTCGTCATTTACCCTGTTTGAGTCCTTCTAAAGTGTACTAACACTTTCTATCGATTCTAACTACTTTAAATGACTTCTAAACATCTAGAAATTATCCATAAACATGAATCCATAAATTCAAATTCAATGAAAGTTAAGAGCCAAGTCTAGAGAGTTCTTAGAGTCTTTTCAAAAGTCTTCTAAAAATGTTTTTAAACTTGTTTTAAGACTTGACCTTTGAGTTGAGTAAGAGTAAAAAGAGAAGTTCATTTTATTCAAAAGAGTATATGGGAACTAAGTATTCCCCAAAGAGTAAATGTTTCCACATTTAAATAATAGAGGAAACACCAATTTCCAAGAAAGCCTTTGAGCTAGTTTTTGAGTAATTATCTCAAACCACAGAAAGAGTTATATTTTTAAACATATGAGCTGAGCATGTTTTGGGAGTAGTATTGAGCACTGATATGGGAACGAGCTCATAATAGCTCAAGTCTCCATAAATTATGTAGCCAACATGGGTAGAAAAATTCATACATTTTAGATGATTCCTTAATACTTTTAGCATAGACTAGTGGATCCACTTAGTTGAGGCGTTCTATATCCCGACAAGTTATAGGATAATTCTGGCAGTTTGGGTGAGATTTTGTATCATCATATAGCTCATAGTGATGGTTGTCGATTAGAGAATCTCCCAAATAGATTTTATTTTTGTATTCTTATATACAACTAAGATATTATTGCATTTTCCATTATTTTGAGATGTTATCTACTTTTAAATGCTTTATAAACTGCACCTTTATTGTTGTTTATTTCTGCATTGAGTTGAGTATCCATGAGTTGAGTATAGCTGAGGTAAGTGTTTCTTTTAAATTTCAGTGCAAGCTTATGTCATATTTAGTTTTCCCCACGTATTCTTGTACATTCAATGTACCGATGCCATTTGGTCTGCATCTTTTATGATGCAGATACAGGTAACCAGGATCAACATCCAGCGCTTCGTTGATCCAGTTGAGCATTTCAGAGTCATTTGGTGAGCCTCCTTGCTTTCCGGAGGATCCCTTTTTATTTCTTTGTTATTTCAATTGTTAGGATGATAGGGGGTCTTGTCCCGAAATCCCTCATAGTATTAGAGGCTTCACAGACAGTTAGACATTGGTAGTTCATTAGTCTTTATTCATTTAAGTTGTTTTGATTATAAGACTTGAGTTGCCTTTATAACCAGTTGAATGTTTTCCTCTATACATTCTAAGTTTGTTCTCTTGAAAATATCTCTTGAGTTGTCTTGAATGTTGAGTAAAGTCTTCTGCTTAATAATAAGTCAAGCCAAGGGTTCGCTTGGGGCCAACAATGGTTCTTGAGTTTCAGTCCCGCCCAAGGTGTAGGCTCGGGGCGTGACAACATCCCTAAGGCTATGTGCCTTAGTTCTTTGTCGGGAAATTGTAATGGGTTGAATACCATCTTAGTTTCAGGTTGGGTAAATAACAGGGGCCTCTCCATTTTAGTCGACTCCGGCAGTACCCACAACTTCATAAATGAGTTAACTATGGTGGAAACTGGTTATAAGTCTAGTTACGTGCAACCAATCAGAGTAACTGTTGCTGATGGAAATTATGTATATTGCAATTCCAAGTGCCCTCAATTCACTTGGAAAATAGGGAGCAAAACCTTTGTGGAAGACTTGTGAAATTTCAAACTAGGGGGATGTGACATTATATTAGGTAATGATTGGATGAAGAAGTATAACCCTACTAAGTTTGACCATGGGAAACAATGTGTGACCACTGGGAAAAAGGGTAACAAGGTGATTTTAAGGGCAATTTCGGACAAGAGTCAGATTAGCATGATCACTGGTGGTACTATGAATAAACGAATTTCAAAGGGGCAAACCATTATGGCTCATTTGTTCCTCATCCAAGCTATTGATACTAAAGTTATAGAAGAGGTGAACAATTCAATCCAAAGGGTACTCTTTCAGTACATTAATGTGTTTTCAAAACCCAAATCTTTGCCACCTGCAAGATCCCTTGATAATACTGTTCCCTTGAAACCGGGAACATCACCCGTATCTCTCTGACCTTACAGATATAATTACTATCAGAAGGAAGAACTGGAGAAAGAAGTAGAAGAAATGCTCATTAATGATATCATCCAACACAACCAATCACCTTTTTCTTCACCAACCTTGTTGGTTAAGAAGAAAGATGGCACTTGGAGGTTTTGTGTGGATTATAGGGGTATAAACGAAATTACCATAAAAGATAAGTACCTTATACCAATAGTGTATGACTTATTGGATGAATTACAAGCGTCTGTGATTTTTTCAAAGGTGGATTTGCGAGCTGGATACCATCAGATCAGGATGAAGCCTGGAGATGTGTTCAAAACTGCATTTAGGATCAACATGGGTCATTATGAGTTCAAGGTAATGTCATTTGGGCTCACCAATGCTCCCTCAATCTTCCAGATAATGATGAATCAGGTATTTCAACCCCTGCTCAGGAAGTTTGTCTTGGTGTTTTTTGATGACATACTACTGTATAGTAGGTCCCTTGCAGACCATGTAGTTTACCTATATGATATGTTTGAAGTGTTGAGGAAACAATCATTGCATGCTAAGAGATCTAAATGCTCATTTGGTCAATCACAAGTGGAGTATCTTGGCCATATCATTACTTCTGAAGGGGTGTCTACTAATCCAAGCAAGATCCAATCTATGAGTGAGTGGCTTACCCTTATCACTTTGCGAGCACTTGGAGGTCTTTTGGGGCTCACGGGTTATTATAGAAAGTATGTCCTCAACTATGGCATCATTTGCAGGCCACTAACTCATTTATTTATGTTTTTAGGTGGAATGAGGAGGTTTATCAAGCCTTTATATCTTTGAAACATGCCATGTCCACTACCCTTGTATTGGCTTTACCTGATTATACTAAAGATTTTATTATAGAGACTGTTGCAAGCTTATCCGAGATTGGTGTTGTTCTTATGCAACCATTAGACCCATAGCTTACATCAGTAAAGTTTTGGCTCCTAGACATACGGGGAATTCCATCTATGAGAAGGAATATATGGCACTTCTCAATGTTGTAGACAAATGGAGACACTATCTCAACATTTGGTGTTCCCGATCCAACGAGTGGAATACTTGGAGCGAGTAGTAAGAAGAAGGAAGTCTTGAAGACCCCTTTGTTTGACTATATTATCATATTCAATTCAGTAATAGCATTAGCATCGAAATAGTAAACTGTGATTGCAGACGCTG
The DNA here is from genome assembly GCA_029582725.1 of Solanum chiquidenum. NCBI lineage: Eukaryota > Viridiplantae > Streptophyta > Magnoliopsida > Solanales > Solanaceae > Solanum > Solanum chiquidenum. The sequence goes on along the minus strand of JAJOOS010004189.1, from coordinate 4,557 downwards.
AAGATGTCACGTAAACTCAAGCCCTCTTAAGGCTCAAGACGCAATGAAACCCGCTTAAGTATAAGCACTTTGTGGTAAAAACTTACCATCATAGCCTAATGTATCTCGCAGAGCAAAAAGTTACAATTCTTGTACAACAAAATGGTCTAACTAAATTGTTAGGGCTAGACAATGAGGTGCAGTACAAAAAGGGTGCCGAGAACAAAGTGACAGATGCATTGTCCATGCAGTTTGAGGATAAGGGAGGTAACATTCTCAATGCCTTAGTTTTCGTGTCATCTATTAGTGCTATAATGTCTACTTGGGTGCAAAAAAATCATAAAAGCTATGAATATGATCTTGAATTTACTGCATTAATACCTGAGTTCTCTGTGGCTCACATGGGTCCTTATCTATTCCATTATTCTTCAAGTATTCCAAGAAGAAAGGGCAAGGTTTATGTGGGCAGAATTGGTGGGTTAAGGCACCAACTGATCACCACCTTTCATGACTCACATGTTGGTGGTCATTCCGGATAGTTGGGTACCTACAAAAGGTTACCACAAGTATTTTATTGGGCAGGAATGAGGCAAATGGTAATACAACATGTGGAGGCCTGTGATGTATGTCAAAGAAGTAAACATGGGAATGTACCTTATCCACGGTTATTACAACCCCTTCCCATTCCTGATTAAGCGTGGAGGCATGTAAGCATGGATTTTATAGAAGGATTGCCTAAGTCTAGAGGCAAAGAAGTTATTCTAGTGGTGGTGGACAAGAGGACCAAATTTGCTCACTTTATTACCTTAGCCCGCCCTTGTACATCCAACATAGTAGCAACCAAACTCTTTAAGCATGTACATACACTCCATGGGTTGCCTGAGTCCATTGTGTTCGACAGGGAGAGTATATTTTTGAGAATTTTTGACAAAATTTATTTAGATTACTGGGAACTCAGTTTCACTACAGCACTTTATATCACCCTCAAAGTGATGACCACATTGAGAGAGTTAATAAGTGCATCGAAAACTACCTCAGGTGCATGACCTCTCATAGACCAACTCAGTGGAGGCAGTGGTTTTCCCTTTGCGAATGGTGGTACAATACAAACTTTCACACTGGTATTCAATGCACTCCTTTTGAAGCATTGTATGGCTATACACCTCCTCATTTGGCTATTGGTCCTATGCTAGACACCACAATCGCTATAGTGAAAGATGTAACCATGAAAAGACAGCAACTTCAACAGCTCCTCCTGGACAATTTATTGAAAGCTCAAGAGAGAATAAAGATGTATGCAGATTAGAGAAGAACTGAAAGAGAGTTACACGTGGATGATTTAGTGTTGCTCAAACTCCAACCCTACAGGGAGACTTCATTAGCATTGCGAAGGAACCTCAAGCTTAGTTCCAAGTACTATGGTACTTTTGTTGTTGTTGAGAGGGTGGGACATGTTGCCTACACACATGCTCTTCCAATTGAGTCCAAGGTTCATCCTATTTTTCACGTATCACTCCTCAAGAAGAAAATTGGAAATAGAGTGGAGGTGCAGTCCACTTTGCCTACTACCAGTGAAGATGGCCAGTTTCTTGTTAATCCTCTCCAAATTTTGCAAAGGTAGATGATTCGTACAGGTAGTGTGGCAGGGGTAAAGGTCTTGGTTCAATGGTTGAATCTTCCACCTAAAGAAGCAACTTGGGAGGACTATGCATTTTTGAAAGCCAAGTTTCCGAACTTCGACACCCATCCTTGAGGTCAAGTATGTTTTCCATGGGGCAAGGTGTAACAACTTCAGCTAACTTTCCATTAGAAGTTAGTAGTGGAAGGAGTATTAGTTAATATATGAGATGCAGAAAGAGTGAATTGCAAATAATAAAGGGCCTGGATTAAAAGTAGCTAAATTAAATTCAACGTCTGAGATGAATTGAGAGGTTATCATATACACGTTGAAGGAAAGAGTGGAGACGTGAAAAAACTGGTATCCTAACAATTCTGAACTTCTTCCTTGCCTCTTCTCTCTTCTCTTCAACACATTTCTAATCATGTCTTCTTCTTCTTTCTTTTCAGATCGGGATCAAGAGCTTCATCTATGCTATCTTTATTTAGTTACATTTCAATTCTATAATTTAGTTCAGTTTTATTGTTAGATTGTTAGTTTCAATTTTTAGAAAATCAAAAACCTTTCCAAAAATATTGACTATGTCCTAGTTTAGCTACTATTCTATTGAATTTCGAGTTAAATTCATATCAGAAGAGGAGCTTCCTTAGGTACTGAGTTTACAGTTTTCCCTTAAAGTAGAACAATAATGGATATTTTAGATGAACTCCGAGCAGCCGCCGATAAACTTTTGAACCGGAGAATTCAAAATGAACAGTCAAATACATGCATTTCATAAGATGGTACTATGTCAGTATCACACCGTCCTTTTACAAAATCGACAGTCCAATCGAGTAAGAAGGCACTTAAATTACCGATGAGTACATTTATTAACCTGACGATCGAGAAAAGATCGGTCGGGTTCTCTCCAATCTCAACAAATTTGCTCATGTCTCTACCATCGATGAATCTCTCAAAACGTCATCAATGAGAATATCTTCTCTCTCTTATATGCAGTATTAGGAGTTATGGATCGTAAATTTTTTGTTTGATTTATTTCTGAATTTTGATGTAATAATTACTATATTTTCTTTGAGTATATTGATGAGGTTGATTTGTACTTTATGCAAAAATCATTTGATCTAGTAGAGGCGTATCCAGAATTTTGAGATGTTGGGTGCACTGTTATGAAAATTTGGATCCAAGTTATAAATTCGATCGGTTTAACATTTAGGTTCTTGTCACTAAAAATAATTAAAATTTTAAAATTATAGGTCTGAAGTTAATTTTACCTATCCAGACCACTTAGAAAGGCATTACCCAATTTTAAAAGGAAAATAAAACAAGATAAATAAAAGATTCAAATTCATATCCTCACTTTGAAAGGTGCACCCAATCATAATCGCACGGTATGATACTTCAAGTGTGAGTTCACGTATCCATATGTAAATATATTTTAAAAAATATAACACTAGTATATATGATTTAAGTAGGAAAGCATGGGTTCACGTTAACCCGGTGACCCCCTCCTGGATACGCCTCTGATCTAACTCTCACGCTCTTCGGAAGTGTTAATTAGTGCAACAAAAACACTTAAAATTCTGTTTTGTGAGTTATTGGAAGTTAATAGAGAAAAGATTTATGTTCCTAAAAGAGAAAGTGGTAATTCTGTCACGCATCAATGACTCAATGTTTCCAGTGAACAAATGCAAATTAAAATTTAAAAATAAAGGTAATTTGTTATGATAATCTCAACTTGGAACTTCACAGGAGGACATATGAGTATTAGAGCCAATTTATGGTAGGCTAATGCAATATGAATTTGAAAGGTATAATTGGAAAGTTCACATTACATAATCTAAAGTTCAATTTGGTTTGCTATTTTACAAATTGGATGTCAATGACTTAGCCTTATGTGAATATGAATTCTTTAATTAATTCAATGCATATTGTAAAATGTGAGCTAACAAGCAATCTGCTGGCTGCTTGACTTTATCTTTCTGTTGTAGATATTTAAGGTTAATTATAGCTAAATGCTGGCTTTCTTAGAATTTTCTTGATGTAGTCTAGTATGTCCTATCGGTTCAGTTGTGTGTTGAAATTTAGCTTGTGCATGCATTTCTCATTGTAGAATGTTCCTTTTCATTTGGAGAAAATATTTTTTTATGCATCAGCTGTGAGTTCCTAGATTTCAGATTTTATGAATTTTTTTGTCAATCTAGGAATGAGAAGAAGAAGTTGTTGCTAATATGTGTTTAAAAATAGAATTACTGATTTCAATAAATTTTGCAGAAACACGAAGTAACCAAAGTTTAACAGACCAGTAAGAATAGATGAACAAAAATTAATTAACAAACTAAAATCTGGAAATCATACCACAATCTGGAAAAATAGAATCAGAAAAATATCAAGCCCATTGCATGCACAGTGTCCCCTTAAGGAAATTATTCCCCTCTAGTATCTGAGGTTTGATTTGGAATATATTCTCCCAGGATAGAATGATCTCAATCACCAGCGTATTGATACCCAAAACTTTGGTGTCAGCGAACCACTCAACAACAATGAAGTACACGAAGAAACTTTGTGCAGAAGAAGAAGAAGCAATCAGAAAAATCAGTAAGGAAAGATTCTGAAGAATCAATGTATTTACAGGCAAGAGGAACTGGTTCCGAAAGGTTGCAATCCTTTTAGAATCCATACGACCATTCATGAAAGTTTGCAACCTTTCAAACGGTCATGGCTGTTTCTGAAAGTTGCAACCTTTCAGAACAGTCACTTCCAACGGTGGGAAATTTAAATAAAACGGGAAAGAATTTAAATAAAATGGGTCGCGCGCGGATCCGAGTCGGGTCGGTCAATTAACTGAATAATTGAAACCATTTCGGTTAATTAATGTTTTGGCTATTTAATTTAATTTAATTAATTAAATAAATAATTAAAACAAACTTTGTCCAAAAAATAATCTCTCGATCATTTTCCAA
>JAJOOS010004188.1:0-14670 GCA_029582725.1 Solanum chiquidenum | reverse complement strand
TATTTTTTACCTCCTGAACTATTTAATAGTGTATTTTAAAGGTATATATGTGTCCACATGGACACATTACTATTTATAATTTTGCATTATTTTTTCTGTCCACGTGGGCAAATATATATGTTTAAAATACGGTATTAAATAGTCTAGGGAGGTAATAGGTCCTCATGAAAGTTTAGTATCGCAACAACAAATTCGACCAAAGTTGGGGTAATTTTTAGACCCTTATCCCTATTATTTATAAATAAACTATAAATATTTTGTTAATTTTTTATTAACTTTAAGTCTTTAATATCATTTTCACAAACCCAACACTTAAATTTTAATCGAAGTGTTACAACCCTAAGTCCAAGTCCATCAAAATTCATATTTTTAGTCTTTACCTACCCTACCTCAGATAACAAGGGTTGTGGTGGAATGGTAAGTACTCATTCATCTTTAACAAAGAGGTCTCGGGTTCGAGCTCCCTTGGCTACGAAGTCGCCTTTGTTAGGGAACGCTTTACTCCCTAATGTGGGACTTCCCGACGCAAATCTAAATTTAGTTAGGCTCCAATGTGGGTACCAGACACCGGGTGAGAAACAAAAAAAAATAGCTTTTCGGCAGATTGTTCATGAACTCGGTGTTTGTGTCTATCGAGACACGTATGACCTAAAAAAATTACTTTCAAATGAAAAACATATTACTTTCAAATTTTAAATAAAAAAAACAAAAAAATTGAATCAAACAGACGGTTATTTATTCGTTTGGTTTGATTTGATTTTAGAAATTTAAAAACTGACTATATTGATTTGGTTTTGATCATAACAAATAACCGATACAAACCAAACCACGAACACCCCTAATGGGAGGGATGTATCTGAGAAGGGAGAGATGTATCCGAGAAGGGATAGAGTTTCTATCTTAGAGAGGATTTTTTTTGTAATTCTTTCTATGTTAGAAAATTTTAAAAATTATGATATCTTAAATTATGTATTTATGTAATTTTTCTTCTTAAAAAACACTTGATTTATGTTGGGTTAAACAAAACAAAATTTAGAAATCCTACCTTCACATAAAATACGTCTTTAAATCATTTCTCCATTTATTTTAACTTGAAATCCTTATTACATTTTGAAATTCCTTTTGATTCTCTATTTGCACAAAAGAGGTTGATAACATCCATGTCAGCCTACTTGTACTAAAGTTGACGGGCTTCAATACAAAATCTAGAATATGTTTATCACGAAAGAGGTGTCCAAATTCAAGCACAAAAGAAAGAAGATTGGGCCACACGAAGTCCAATAAAAGAGTTCAAAAAGTTGAATGCTTAAAGTCAAAAGTTCCTATTTTAAAAGTTTCTTAGTTTAAATTTTTTCCAGTTTAAAAAGTTTCCTAGTTTAAAATTTTCTTGTTTTCCTAGCTTAAAAGTTACATAGTTTAAAGTTTTCCTAGTTTAAAGTTTCCATAAAAGTAGGATTTAGATCCTATTCTATCTGAGATAGGTTTTCTCTATATATAGGAGTTGATTTTATTATTTTAAGACACAGACAAATATAATTAATATTATTTGTGAGGTTTCTCTTCTTTACGCCTTTGTGTGTGGTAACTATGAATTTATCTTACAAACTAATAAGAACGATTCTTAAGAGGTATGATTAATTCTTAATTTGATATTTTTGGTTTCTATTCTAAATTAAAGAAGGTGATTAGTCTTATACTATCTGTTGTCACTATTTCTTCGTAATAGGGGTCTAGATCACTTTTAATCTAAGTTCTTGAATTCACTCTATTAGTATCATAATTAGTCTTAATCCACTAATTTTAAATACTAAGATCAATTAGAGTTCTTAGAACTTTATCTTAAAATTGGGGATTTTATTCTTGAATTTCGCATATCTTTCAATTTTTGTCTTTAATCTTTATAATTTTGCGTCCGCATAATTTTCATATTTATCCTGGTAACCCAATTCTTATCAAGTGGTGTCAGAGCGTTTCTATCAAGGTTCTGTTGTTGATAATCTTGGGAGTTTCAAAAAAAAAAAAACTTTTCTAGTGGCTTAAAAGTTCAGCAAAAAAAATTACAAAAAAAAATGAAAAATTACAAAAAAGAAGAAGAAGAAAATTCCATTACTTATTTCAAAAAACTCCATATTTGTTTTGATTCTTGATTTTCTACTTCAAAAAGGAAAATCAAGAAGAGGGGAACTTTTGAAGTTTTTTTTCTTGCTTTAAAAAGTGGTCTTTTTTCTTGTCTCATCAATCCCAATTTATCTGGGTATTGATAAATTCCTTTCTTTCTACATCTTATTTCTAAAAGGTTGTTACTAAGCAATGCATGATTTCTTTCTCTATTGGGAGATATTCCGATAATGTTCATTGTGATGTCATTTCAATGCAAGATTGTCACATCATGCTTGGGCGGCCATGACAATTTAATAGGAATGCAATTTTATGATAGGATAAAAAATAGAGTTTCTCTTGAGCTAAACAAAATAAAATATACACTTGCACCTTTAACTCCAACTCAAGTTTATGAAGATTAGAAACGAGTGAAAGAGGCAATGAAGAAATTTGAGAGAGAAAAGATTGAGAGGAGAAAGGGAGATCATTCTGACATTCCAAGAGAGGAAAAAGGAGAGGGTGTATTGTGTGAAGAGAATGGAATGTCAAGTGAGAAAAAAGTGAGAATGAGAGAAAAGAAAAGAGAGATGACCATGAGAAAAAAAAGGATGATAGTGAGGTCGAGAGAGAAAAACAAGAGAGTTTAATTAAGGTTATTTCTTATTCTAACTCTAGCATTCCTACTCTTCTTCTAGTTGTTTTGACTCTCTCGTAGATACTCATGGGAAAGTATGCATTGAAAAACCAAAGTCATTGGATGAACTTAATCCTAAAGTGGTTGATACTACAAGTCATATTGAGAAAGTGTATGTTGATGAGAACGATAAAGGTAAAAAGAATTATTTTGGATCTGTTCAAGATAAGGCTCATAACAAAAAGTTCAACAAGGTAATTGTGAATCTAACACCAATGAGAAAGGAAAAACGAGGTGATGTTATTCCTTTGCTACATAAGACCAAGTATGGTATGTATAATTGGTTGATTCACATTCTTGGTATTCCTAAAACACCTAAAGTCTTCTTGGAGGTAATGAACTACACTCATAATTCTTATGTTGGTGACTTCATTGATTTTGATGATGATGATATTTTGTTATATAGCAAGTCACTAACTTCAATCGCCAAGTTCAATAAAAGTAAGGTGAACTCTTTTAAAATTGAGCATGATATAGTTGATTATGGATTCTCACTTGTTAAAAAGAGGCGTGATGTGGGAGGGAGCTTGTGAATTAGTTTGAGGATTCTTCTTCTCTTGTTCAAGTGTTTTTGTGTGATAACTTGCTGGAATATGATTCTATATATGTAATGAGTCATAATTCTTCAAGTGTTGGTTATTGTGAGTTGAAAAGGGTGTTTGCTACTAGTGATGATGAGGTACATGATTATTAACACTTCAATACTTATTTGGATACAATGTATAGTGAAGAATAGGTGACTACTATTTATGTGGAAGAATCATTGGGAGGTATAAAAGAAGATGCTTGTCTATATCACAAAAGTGTTCAATTTGATAGGAATTTTATATTGTCTTTGTCATGTCTGTTGGAGAACTTTATTGATAGAGCTAAATTGAAGTTGCATGTATCATTCGCAATGTCATCTAGACAAGGAGTTCGTTGTGTTTATATAAGTAGGAGAATTTTCTATTGGGATGATGATGTTCACATGCTTTACAAGGGTGTATTTATACATGTCAGGATTAATTGGGTTAAGTGGACACATGATCACTATCTTGTTTTGTTCCTACCATTGTTGCTTTCGAGTAATGGATGTTATTTGCTAATTCATGTCGTCTTGATTTTGAGAGATTTAAATTTGAGGACGAATTGTTTTCAAGAAGAGGGGAATGATAGAATCCATGTCAGCCTACTTGTACTAAAGTTGATAGGCTTAAATATAAAATCAAGAATATATTTATCACGAAAGAGATGTCCAAATTCAAGCCCAAAAGAAAGAAGATTGGGTCACATGAAGCCCAATAAAAGAGTCCAAAAAGTTGAATGCTTAAAGTCGAAAGTTCTTATTTTAAAAGCTTCCTAGTTTAAAATTTTCCTAGTTTAAAAAGTTTCCTAGTTTAAAGTTTTTTTCTATTTTCCTAGTTTAAAGTTTTCTAGTTTAAAGTTACCTAGTTTAAAGTTTTCTTAGTTTAAAGTTTTCATAAAAGTAGGATTTAAATCCTATTCTATTTGGGATAGATTTTCCCTATATATAGGGATTGATTTTATTATTTTAAGAGACAGACATACATGATTAATATTATTTGAGAGGTTTCTCTTATTTACACCTTTGTGTGTGGTGAATATAGATTTATCTTACAACCTTCTAAGAACGATTCTTTAAGTGGTAAGATTAATTCTTAATTTGATATATTTCGTTTCTATTCTAAATTAAAGAAGGTGATTAGTCTTATACTAATTGTTGTCTCTAATTTCATCGTAATAGGGGTCTAGATCACTTTTGAAATAAGTTCTTGAATTGACTCTATTGGTATCATAATTACTCTTAATCCGCTAATTTTAAATACTAAAATCAATTAAGGTTCTAAGTACTTTATCTTAAAATTGGGGATTTTATACTTTAATTTTGCATATCTTTCAGTTTCTGTCTTTAATCATTATAGGTTTGCTTCCGCATAATTTTTTTGTTTATTTTGGCAACCCGATTCCTATCAGAGATCTAGCTCATGTTTTTATTCATTTGTCATAATTTAGTTGTCATATTAATTCCCAAGAACATTATCTTAGATTACAAGCACTAGTCATATATATAACCAAAAACTCAACAACTCTTACAAGACTTTTTTTTTTAATCCATAAATACAAATAATTCATTATTCTCCTCAAATCTTTAATAATTTTTTTTACATTAAGTTCAAGTCATGTTACAACAAATGTTAGTACCAACACCCAATTCTTTGATTCTTTGCTAATAAATTGTGGTACTATTTACCCAAAAACGGTACAGTTAAATTTGTATGTGAAATTTAAAAAGCACATGCATTGAATTGATTAATAACAAAATGATAAATAAGAATGTTGTAAATAATTGGTAAGCTAAATAACAACTCAATAAATTAACAATATAAAGTAATTAGAGCAAGTTAGCCCAATTTCGATGATATCCTTGATCAAGATGATTGCAGACGAAGGTCGACATGAGGTTCAGCTCAAGAGAGTGAACCCTAGTCCCATATTCTAACACTCAGCTCGAGAGATTTAGTGGGGTAAGGTGTAGGCTGGTCTTCATGCGCCAAGTGGGTGTTCGAGAGGAACCCATTTGAGACGGGGTAAGTTGCTCGAGAGAGAATTTATTCCCATGTAAAGCTTAGCGTAGTCACTATTGCTCTATAAATTTTCTATCAAAATCATGTAACTAATGATTTAGATTAACACATATTCCGGTCACATCCCAAGAATCCCCTCTCATTATTTAGAAATCTTTGTTTATATTGTTGTTTTTACTTACTAGTGACAAAAACCCCTATTTGATATTTGACACTCTTGTGTTCTCCTTTAATTTACAATGCTTTTAATCGTTAATATCTTTAGCTATGACTAGTTAGAACAAATTTTATTTTCCCTATTAATTCTCAAAACCGCTCCATTGTGACACGACCCCAACCCTTGGTTGGGTTATTATACTATTGCATGATCGTAGACACCTGAACTGTAAGGCGTGTTGTTGATTACGCAAAACATCATTGTGTGATCATCTTATTATATTTATAATGACATTTTAGAAGCATTCTTAAATTGTACAATCAAAATTAAGCACATGTACTTGATTTTCTCTGTTTGGTTCTCACAATAGCACATATATATATACCAGCTATCAAGAGTTTGAAGCTCCAAATTTTGGTTTACTTGGTACGACGGAAGTCGTTTTACTGATTTTTTTTCTCAGAAAAGGGCATCCCAGTGTTCGGCTCAACAGTGAAAAGTTACTCTTGATAAAGCCTTTAATATCAGCAAATCAGACTGTGTTCTGATGGAATTTTTTACAATGTCTAATGTTGGTTAAAAGATACCTTATGAAAAAAAATACAATTTAAAAACTTGCTCATGGTCTTATTGTCGATTAAAGCTAATATCCCATAAAATGAATATGTTTCTTCAAAATCTTTGCTTATGCATCTTAATTTAAATGTGTTAACCATATCTACATGTCATTGTTTCTTTAAGGCTTTAAATGCTCAAATATTGGTTATATCATTAGGTTACAATAATTGTTAAAGGTTTTAAATGTTGTACACTATTACCTTGCACTAAAAAATTATTAACTACTATGCTAGGAAAATCCAATAAGATATGTATGCTAATTCAAATAAAGCAACTAAAATAATTAAAATAGATAAGATGCCTCATGATATAATGTAGAAACTATAACGGAACTATCTAGAGAAACATCTAGTGAACCAAAATGTAGACAAATCATAGAAAAACTACTATCAAACTAACATTTAACTTTTGCATTTTATATAATATTACATCTCCTATTTTTAAGATTACAAAACTCATATTTTATAGACTCCTACATGTAAGTACACCTTAAATTTCATGATAATGTAAATAAGATATTATCCAAATGATGAATAAAACTTAAACTCATTATCACAACTAGCGTAGTGATTGATTCGTTTTCTCTTATTTTTCTCGACTTATCATTTTGTTAGTTTCTCATCACTAATTTATAGAATCAAGATATAGTAAAAAATACTAATAATTTAAGTTATATGCAAGAAATAAGATAATAATTTTAGTTACCTTGCCACATTGACCATTAGGACACCTTCTCTTTTCACATGTCCAATAGTTCAAGATATCATGATATTTTTTATTATGTCTGATGGAAGAGTTAATCATCTCATAATATGATCAAACCTTGACTTATTAAATTTATACATAAGCAATATAGAAAAATAAATGTACTAACCTAGTTTAATTTTACAATATAAATATTAGTTTCACCTTCTAGAGGTACAATTGCAAAGCTATTAGTAGATAGGGCTATGCCCTCCGCAATAATCAATCCCCTCTTCCTTTCGGTGAATTGCTGGGGAGTTAATTCAGACTCATTCTGCAAAAATAGAAAACTTTTAATCAAAATTTCTTGTCATACTTGATTGTGTTTTAAATAAACATTAATTTTTTAACTACCATATCATAATTACTTTTCGTGACAAGAAAACTACCTAATATTTTGGATTATAAATTTTATTTTAATTGTTGTATTCTTATAGATATCTTTTGTGACTTTATAATATAAAGTTTTATTTACATTGTTTGTATATGTAAGTTAAACTCTTTTGAAAAATAAAAGGAATAATAAAAATTTGATGCTTTGATGATATAAAATAATTTACACTATATTATATCTGAATGTCTGATGAGTCCACAAATTAGATTCATTTAGGGCTATATTTTAATAGAAATTGTGTCCTCAAATGCTTATATTATCTCAATATCTGATGAAAACCTTTAAGTTTAAGGTATTTGAAGTTTGAAGGAGTGCATGGACACTACTTCGCAAAAAGGAATGAAAAGGCTGAAAAGAACAAGAAAATGAAGGCCTGTGGATCGACGAGTTCACTTGGTGAATTGCCGAAGGGTTTCACTTCGCCTTTTGTTCCAGTGTGCTGAGTCCTGAAGGAAAGGGTCAAGTCGCAGGAAAAAGGGAGCAGTCAGTGTATCGTCGAGAAGGTCCGCAAAAAAGTACTATGTCGCCCAATGACCCAGAGCACGACCATGCCGAAGGATGGTGTAAGACGGCGATGAACTACACCAAAGAGCAAATCGCTGAGTTGATCAGCGATTCCGACTAATGTCTCCAAGGGATCCGCCGCAGCACATATTTTTGAAAACTATAAATAGTTGTTGAGAGTTATAGCTTAGGATTGGATTTCAGGAGATTTTAGAAGGAGACTTTAGTATCAATTTTTAGTATCAGATTTAGAATATAATTTTAGTACTTTTTATCTCAAGTTTGTAAGGGTTTGAAGACTTGAAGAAGAAAAGGGTTTCACCTCTTTCATTTTGGCAGTGGATTTCTTGGATTCTACCTTCTTTTCTCAAATCAAGATTTGTTTCTCTATACCCATTTGATTTCAACATCATTGAAGGTATAAATTTGTATCTCTTGATGTGTGGCTAAAAAACCCCATTCTTGGGGTGTGATTTAGCAAATATGTGTTGATATTATTGTTGGGTTTTTCTAGATGATAGGTTAGATGTATTTTAATGATAATTTCACCTAGTGGGTGTGGTTTAGTTTAATGGATTTGTAGTTGCAAATACAAAGCCACCCATGTGAATTCGGCTTGCCCGAGAGGGAGGTCGCGAAACCAAGACCACTAGACTGATGGCCTAAGGAGTGGGTTGACATGAGGTTCAGCCCGAGAGGGTGAGCCCTAGTCCCATATCCTAACACTCAGCTCGAGAGAGTGAGTGGGGTAAGGCGTAGGCTGGTCTTCATGCGGCAAATGGGTGTCAGAGAGGAACGCATTTGAAATGAGGTAAGTTGCCCGATAGGGAACTTATTTCCATCTAAAGCTTAGCCTAGTCACTATTATCTTGCAAATTTCCTATCGAAAGCATGTACCCAACTATTTATCTCAACTTGTATTGCGGTCACACCCCAAGAACTCTTCCCCATACTTGATTTCGTTGTTATTTTTGTTGTTTTTGCTATACTTGTGACAAACCCCCAAATTGATATTTGACACTTTCGTGTCACCCCCTTTAATTTACAATATTTTTAATCGTTAATATCTTTAGCTACGACTCGCTAGAACCAAATTTTATTTCTCTATTAATTCTCAAGACCGCTCCCTTCGGACACGACTCCAACCCTCGGTTGGGTTACTATACTATCACACGATCGTAGACACTTGTACTGGAAGTTGTGTCATTGATTACGTGACTTGAAAATTCTAAACATCAAAATGGCGCCGCTGCCGGGGAGTGGTGTTAATTGAGAATTTTTAGATTAGTAGAATTTTTGTTCTTTCTAGTGTAGTTTTACTAATTTAACTTTTAGTTTTGTTTTGTTGATTGTGTAAACATTTCAGAAAGCATGAGTGTTAACGACAATAATGGTAGCCAGGTGGGCCACGAAGATGACATCGGTAACCTCAACGATGTCCAAGAGACAAATGTCAATGACCCCTATCTCATGGGAGGTGTTGGAGCCATCCGCTTACCCCCAGTCGAAGGGAATGCAGTGTTCCATATAACGAGCACTATGTTGCAGCTCTTGCAACCAAAATGACTCTTCAGCGGATTGGCTCATGAGGATCCCCATGAGCATCTTCAAAACTTCGTAGATGTTTGTGGGACATTATGTTTCAAGAACATCTCTCAAGAGTCAGTCATGCTGCGATTATTCCCATTTTCTCTGATGGGGGAAGCTTGAAAGTGGTTAGCTGTATTACCACGAAATTTGATCACTTCATTAGAGGAGATGGTCACCACATTTAATGTGTGATTTTTCCCTCCCTCGAAGATGATGACTATTCGGGATAGCATCCAAGGTTTCAAGCGTCTGAATGGAGAACCTCTGCACGAAACTTGGCTTCAATTTTAAAAATTGGTCCTATAATGTCCAACCCATGGTCTTCCTGATAACGTGCTCATTCAATACTTCTACCGGAGTCTAGACTGGGTAAACAAGGGTGTCGCTGACCAACTCTCACCCAGAGGTTTAATGCAGCAGCCATACGCGGTAGCAGCCCAACCTTTAGATGGCATGACAACCATCAATAGAGCGTGGTACACTTGTGAGGACTAACTCTCCCCTGTCACCTTCTAACTATCTAAGGAGCAGATTGAAAAGGACAATGAGAGAGACCAAAACATGGCTAAGATTATGACACAACTTGATATTCTATCTAAGAATGTCATAGGGGCTGGTACTCGTGGTGTCAATGTTGTGGGGGTTGGGGGCACAAATCCTGAATAGATGAAGTTTGAAGCTCTGTATAGAGAGGAGGTAAATTTTCTAGCAAACCAAGGCGGTGGTTATCGTTCAAACTACCCAAGGCAGGGTGGTAACCAAGGTTGGGCTAGAGACGAAGGATGGAAAGATAGAGACCATGAATGGAGGGATCGAAATCCAAATTGGAAGGATGGGAAGAAGGATAGATATGTGCCTCCCCACGAGCGGCAGAAGCCCAAGAATTCAAAAGGTGGTAGGTCCGAGGATATGCTCTCGCGTATTCTAAACAAAGTGGAAGGGTCAGACAAAATTCTAAAAGGCATGAAAGAAGATGTGTCTACCCTTAACCAGACCGTCACCTCTCATTCAGTTTCAATCAAGCAGTTAGAGACCCAAATGGGTCATATTTCATCTCATCTTAATCCAAGATAGCAAGGGGGTTTGCCTAGTGATACTATGGCTAACCCCAAGAGTGAAGTTTGAAGGTTGACGTGTGTCGTGCCACGACGTTAACTAAGGCGCTGTTTGGGAGGAAACCCAAAACCCCTTACTTTCTTTTGTTATTTTGATAAAATAATAGTGTGTTATTTGTACAAGTTGAGTGAGAAAAGTGTTTGAAGAGATGTATGGTGGTGAGCAACATTTCTGCTTGGCGGATCACCGACAAGTTAGGCGTAATCGATCATTCCTGCCGTTTGATTCAATACATCTTAAAATTTGGATCTGTAAAACTCGGCGGAGCGTGAATTTCATCGGTGCATCACCAACCTAGTTGGCGAGCTCGATGAAGATCGCCAACACAATGCCCACCTGTACTAAAAACTCTATTATATTCAACGAGAAAAGTAGAAATTCAGCGTTTCACCAAGTGATTGGGCGAGACCGACTAAAATCATCGAATGAGCAGAAACTGGACGGTTGCAAGCCACAGGTTTAAAAGTTCCATTTCATTCACTTTCTTTCACTTTGTCCCTTTTACAAACTCACACTCGAACCTTAGTAGTTACATTTCTTGCACGCTTAGAGTATTTTAAGTATCGAATTATGCTCGAATTTGGATCACATTGCTACCTAGCACTTCAGTAATATCAAATTCGGCATCAAAGGTTAGTAATCGAATCCCTCAGTTATTCCATCAATATTTTTACTCATTTACATAATGTTGAAATGACTGAAAACCGTTGTTGAGTCTAAGAGTTGATGGGATTGCATGTGTTACCAATTAGAATTCAATACTTACTGAGTAACTGGAAGAATCCCACTAGATCGTGCATTGATTTGAAATTGTGTTGATATGGGTGTGTAAAAATTGATGCGGGTCTTCGTTGAATTCATGCCTTAGAAGCTTAAACTGCGGTTGCTGGGTTGGAGTTGGAAGCAATGGGTTGGAAATAGACATGTTTGGTTGATTGGCTAGTGAGTATAGATCGCCGAATAGTCCGGCGGTTCGCCTAACGTTGCCATTCCGCCTTTACTAAATGCTAAATGTATTGATTGATCTGATACTTTCGGCGGTACGTCTGGTGTCGCCAAGTGCACTCGGCGACTCGCCGAAAGTCTCCTGGCCTACCTTTCTGTTTGCACCCTTGTATCATTTGTGCATCATTTCCCGCAAAACTGTCTAATTGGATGCGCACGTCACCAACTATTTTGGTAAAGCAATTCTGCACCCAGGATAGCCCTGCCCTGTTTAAATATTGTCTAACTTTGTCTCAAAGTCTTTTACAGAAATGGCTAGACCTAAGGTTGCAGGGAGAGATATTCCACCTCGACATGTAAGAGCACGAGATTTCAAAAGAGATGAAAAGATAGCAGAACTGGGAAAAGAGAGGAGAGAAAGTAAGAAAGTGAGCTCCAGCAGAAAGGTCCCCATTGAAACCACTATTCCTTCATGGAAACATGGAGTCTACACGGCTATACACTCCTTTTTGGCGTGCCATAAAGTGGACATAATGGTTGCGGCTAACATCGCCGCAGAAGCTAGGGCAAATGAACACAATACGACCCAAAATGATACTTCAAGGACCATTGTCGAGTTCCAGTCTAATACATCGGGCAACGATTCCCCGAAAGATGGAGCAAGCGTGTAGTCAGGATCCCCTCTTTACCTCCCTCTCTATCTTTCTTTATTTTCACTGTTGGATATTCATCATTTGCATTTGAGGACAAACACATTTATTTGTGGTGGGGTGAGGCCCACATTGTTTGCTTGTTATGAATATTGTTGTTGTATATATATTTGGGTTGTCTGTTTTAAAATTGTTTTTACACTGCTTTCGTGGATGTTTGAGCTCATGGCTCCTCTTTTTGATTTTAATGAATGCAAATTTTGACCCTTCTGAAAAAAAAATATTTTTCAAAAATTTTCTCCACCGCTTGTGTTGAAAGTGGTTGTTCTTTTGCAAAATTTAAGTCGCAGTTCCGATCAATACTGATGACTTGAATAGTGCTGTCAGTCAAACGAACATGAATGTGTGGCTACGACGAGATCAAATGAAGTTGCATAGACAATATGTGAACTCTTTGCGTCTTTTTGTGATTAGCCATTTATTGAATTGATTCTCTTGTAATGACCGTTGCACATTAGCAAAAGTGTGTAGTCTTGTTTGACTTAAGTGTCGATGCCTTGTGTGGTTAGCTTACTTTGAACTATGCATGAATAAACCTAGAATTTGCCCCGTTAGTCTGATTGATTTAGAAAGGTGTACTCTTCAGATGATCTTAGGCAACTTTAAAGAGTGTGAGCCAAATTTGACATATACCTCTTTTTTGGCCTACCCGTGAGCGTGTGAAACTCTTTTGAACACCCCTTCAACCTTACCTTTCTTTGAAAGAAACTTGATGAACCCTAGACCTTACTTGACCCACTACCTATAATCCTCTTGATTTGTGGTTTAGTGAATAGCTAACTTAGGCCAAAAGCCTAAGTTGGAGGTGTGGTGAAAAGTAAAAGGAGAAGTCAAGAAGTGCAAGAAAAAGTCTCTCTAACCCATGGTATTGCAAAACAAAATGGAAACTCTCTAAAAAAAAAGAAAAGTGGAGAAGTTGTGGAATAAAAAGTGCAAAAGGAATTAGGTTTTCAAGCAATACATGGAGAGTGAATGAATGGATGACTTAGAAGCACTAATGAATGGATGACTTAGAAGCACTAGAACAAAAAGTGATAAAGGAAAGGAAAAGGAAGTTTTGAGAACACCACATCCCATGAGGATGAAGAATTCACTGAGCCTAAATGACCATACGTATGCACTCAGCCCCATTACAAGCCTTGAAAAGACCTTTTTGATCTTGAGTAAGCCGAACCGAAAGTCGATTGGAAAATAAGGGCAAACCTACGAGTGAAATCATGCAATGTGTTCCTCTTTTTGAGTGTGAGCGTTGCAACTGATTCATGGTCTTAAATTGATTAACTTCTGTGTGTGAATATGGAATCATTCTTTGTGTGAGGGAATTTAGATACTTTTGTTGAGCTTGAACTTATATTAGTAGAAAGTATTGTGAGCATGAGAATCTTTGGTAATTGTGTGTTACAACTTGAATCTTTGAGTGCACAATTGTATCTTCGCATAAGTAGTTTGAAGTCTTGTTGTGTACATTCATGATTGAGTCTTGCGTAGCACTATTTGAGACACCCTTTTTGAACAACTAAACTTGAGTTTTCTTGAGGACAAGAAAAAGTTTAAGTTAGGGTGTTGATGAGTTCACAAATTGGACTCATTTAGGGCTATATTTTAATAGAAATTGTGTCCTCAAAAGTTTATATTATCTCAATATCTGATGAAAACCTTTAAGTTTCAGGTATTTGAAGTTTGAAGGAATGCATGGACACTACTTCACAAAAAGGAACAAAAAGGCTGAAAAAAATAAGAAAATGAAGGCCTGAGGATCGCCGAGTTCACTTGGCGAATCGCCGAAGGGTTTCACTTCGCCTTTTGTTCCAGTGTGCTGAGTCCTGAAGGAAAGGATCAAGTCGGCAGAAAAAGGGAGCAGTCAGCGCATCACCGAGAAGGTCCGTGAAGTAGTACTATGTCACCCAATGAGCCAGAGCACGACGATGCCGAAGGATGGTGCAAGACGTCGATGAACTACACCAAAGGGCGAATCACCGAGTTGATCGGCGATTCCGACTAATGTCGTTGAGGGATCCGCCGCAACATAGATTTTTGAAAACTATAAATACTCGTTGAGATAGCTTAGGATTGGATTTTAGGAGATTTTCGAAGGAGACTTTAGTATCAATTTTTAGTATCAGATTTAGAATAAAATTTTAGTACTTTTTATCTCAAGTTTGTAAGGGTTTGAAGATTTGAAGAAGAAAAGAGTTTCACCTCTTTCATTTTGGAAGTGGGTCTCTTGGATTCTTCCTTCTTTGCTCAAATCAAGTCTTATTTCTCTATACCCATTTGATTTCAACATCATTGAAGGTATAAATTTGTATCTCTTGATGTGTGGCTAAAAACCCCCATTCTTGGGGTGTGATTTAGCAAAGATGTGTTGATATTATTGTTGGTTCTTGCTTGCTGATAGGTTAGATGTATTTGAATGGTGATTTCACCTAGTGGTTGTGGTTTAATTTAATGGGTTTGTAGTTGCAAATACAAAGCCACCCATGTGTTTTCGGCTTGCCCGAGAGGGAGGT
>JAJOOS010004187.1:0-13459 GCA_029582725.1 Solanum chiquidenum | reverse complement strand
AAATTTCATAATACAAAAACTAATAAATAACAAATGTATAACACAAGACATACAAATATTTTTTGCAATATATATATATATATATATATATATATATAGAAAATGAAAATAACTACTCATATTCCAAAACTGAAGATTGTGTATGCATCAGTTATATCATTTAGTTAGTTAAATGATTAGAAAACTGAAAATATTTAATTTAATACGAAAAACTAACTAAATGCTTTGAAAACAGAAAATGTATATGGTTTAGATAATTGAAGTTTTATTGTTGTTGGAAAATGGGATTGAGCCATTGAAGAGACATAACTCATAGTAATTGATAAATAAAAAAATTACTTTTGAGCTGGATTAATAATTAATAATTAATTAATATATATAATTTATAATATTTTTATATAGTGTAGGGGTATGAAAGTTATAAATATAAAAATGTAACAATTGATAAGCAATTAAATATGAGAGATGAATATTTAATAATAATAATAATGATGATGATGATGATGATGATGTTAATAATAATAATAATAATAATAATAATATATGAAAGGGTATAAATTTCATAATACAAAAATTAATAAATAACAATTGTATAACACAAGACATACAAATATTTTTTTCAATATATATAGAAAATGAAAATAACTATTCATATTCCAAAATTGAAGATTGTGTATGCATCAGTTATACCATTCAATTAGTTAAATGATTAGAAAACTAAAAATATTTAATTTAATACGGAAAACTAACTAAATGCTTTGAAAACAGAAAATAATATACGATATAGATAACTGAAGTTTTATGGTTGTTGGAAAATGGGATTGAGCCATTGAAGAGACATAACTCAAAGTAATTAATAAATAAAAAATTAACTTTTGAGTTGGATTAATAATTAATAATTAATTAATATATATAATTTATAATATGTTTATATAGTGTAGGGGTAATTTTTTTTTATGGTTGTTGGAAAATGGGATTGAGCCATTGAAAAGACATAACTCATAGTAATTGATAAATAAAAAATTAACTTTTGAGTTAGATTAATAATTTAATAATTAATTAATATATATTTTTATATAGTGTAGGGGTAAAATGATAATCCAACTTTGTACTTTAGAGCTTCCCACTTTTAGTAATACACGTGCGTTGCACGTGTGTATCGTATATATAGTATACGATTTTGTAAAATAGAATTAGTATTACTAAATTAAAGTTTTTTACTAAATAATTATAATTTAAAGAACATAGGACAAGTGCTTTCAAATGATTAATATTGATTGCCATAGGATTACTTGTATTTTGAGATCAAACTGATCAATTATTATTGAAACATTTCAAAATACATTCAAAGTTTATATATGGGGAGAAAGTGACATTTCTTTAGTAGTATTATTATTTACTTCACTCAATTTTGTAAACAAATCTAACCAACAATTTTTTTTTAAAAAAATATCAATACAAAAAATGTCACCAATAGTCTTTCCTCTTGAGGTTATGAACATAAATGATGGACACCATTTAAATATAATTTTTCTCTTAAATATTCATACTTGAAATTTAGTATGTGCATGACAATAATAAGGATTACCATAAATATTTCAATATTTTATCCTTATACGTAATCTATCTTTTACCAATTAATAGTTGAGTAAGACTATCATAGAGAGGTATTTCTAAAAAAAAGGGTACTTTATTGTTATAACGAATGATGGTTAAATTTCGATTTGAGTGTATGTCAATTATTTAGCTTGACCGATTCTTTGTTTTACATATACATATATATTTCAGTAGCATAATTTAATTTTAATAGATGAAGAACATCACATTTGGTGAAAAATATTTCATTTCATTAAGTTTCTACCATATCTTTGTAGAATTGTAGTCTTCTCCTTTTTCCTGTCGCATACATATCAGTGTGAATTTATGAATGATTTGCTACAATTTGTTCACCAACTATTTCTTATGTGGTGCCTCGAATTTTGAACTTAATCAACTGTTGCAAATAACCCTGAGATTTTTTAAGGAGAAGAGTAGAAAACTTTTAAAAAATCGTAATTTTAAAGTGAGAGGAAGCCCTATATTTATAGCTAACAAATAGTAGTATGAATAGGTGCTAATTCATGTTCCTTATCAGAAAAGTTACAACCTTTCGAAAAAGTGATTGCTCATGGGAAAAATCACAACTTTTTGCAAAAGTCAGAACTCATTGGAAAATGCACAATCCTTTGGAAAAGTCACAACCCTTTGAAAATATCACAACCCTTCGAAAAGTCACAACTCATCAAAAATGTCAAAACCCGTCAAAAAAGTCGCAACCCTTTGAAAAGTCACATCTCTTTGAGGAAATCACAATCCTTTAATAAGAAAGGGTATCCACTTTTAATATTATACAAATCATTAAATTAATAAATAAAATAAAATGAGTATTTTTAATTGGGGGTATTATAGTAATTCAACATTCAGTTTAGGAGTTCATGCTTTTAAAATAGTATAGATATAGATAGATAGATATGATATATATATATATATACCAAATTATATAAATTGCCAAAATTATACCAAATTATACAAATAAATACCAATTAAAATAAATAAACTGCCACGTAAAATATTCTAATATTCTAACAAATATATTCTTCTAAAAATATTCTTCTAACAAATATATATTATGGTTCTGTTAATATATATTCTATCATATATATATATATTCTATATATTCTAACAAATATATTCTTCTAAATATATTCTTCTAATAAATATATATTATGACTTTGTAACGTTAACAACCAACCTTCTAAATATTTATATTCTAACTTATTTTAATTTTTTAACTTTTTTAACTTTAACAAACAACAAGATAATGAATTAGCGATAAAATGCCAATTACTAAAAATGTTCAAAAATGCAGATTGATGTAAATCCTACTCAGTACTTTCTCTCTCGTTGTGTCTATCATGTTTATCCCAGAGTTTTACCTATATTTTCCCCCTTTTTTTTCTTTTTTTTAAACGTTACCCCGTTCATATCTTTCTCTTAACCTGTGTTCTTGATAACTTCTTCTTTAACCCCACCCCGGAGATGGCAATAGATATGCCCTTTTTATTTCAGCGGACTTTTAATGCCTTGAAACATCCTAGGAATTTACAGGTTAATCCATCGTTGTTATTAAGAAGTTAAGAGCTTAACCATATACTAAGGGTAATTCAGATAAATACAAACATAATACAAATATAATTTACATAAAGTTTTTTTTTTCAATCATACAAACATAATTTACATAACTTATTTTTAGGGGAAAATACAGGAACACATAGGAGACTTACATGATTTAGACGGAGAGAGGTTTCCCTTTCGGGAACCCCGACTGACCTATACACACTAAACTGCAACCTTTTTATAAACACTTAATATTACAAGAGGGTTTTTTAGAGGTTTTTGTTGTTGGGAGTGGAGAGAATTTTTTGGAACATTGGCAAGGGGAATATGGAGTGTGTATATTTTTTGTCTTCGTTTCTTGTCTGTGTTATGTGAAAGGGGGTATCGTTTTATAGATGCTTTGAGGTGGATAGATAGAGAGTAGTAGTAGAAAGGTGGCAAAAAAGTAGTGGTAGAAAGTGGCAAAAAAGTAGTGATAGAAAGTGGCAAAAAAGTAGTGGTAGGAAGGAAAGTGGCCAACCCACTAAATATAAAAAGATAAAAAGTAATAAGAAGATAGAACGTAACTCTAAAGATAAGATCACATAATACATGTCGGGTACACATTTGGGCCCCATCGTCACATGCATTATGGTCACTTATTCGACGCGTGCTTATCAATTTTTCCCTTGTTAAAGGATAGTGATAAAGTAAACACTCACACGACAAATGTGGGCATACCCACATGACCCACTTTTATTCCTAATTTATGTCATTGTCTCGTTTTGTATTCTTGTGTTTTCTTGCATTCTCCTTTAGGTATCCAGGTTGTGCAAAGTTATAGAATCAAAACTCATTCTCGAATCATCATCTTCATTCGGATCTTGAGCATCTTGGTAGCGTAGATGTTCTCTATAGTCGTCTTCTCCGGAGCTTGGGGATCTCCGTAAATTATTGGTTGGACTGTCT
Source organism: Solanum chiquidenum (assembly GCA_029582725.1). Taxonomy (NCBI): domain Eukaryota; kingdom Viridiplantae; phylum Streptophyta; class Magnoliopsida; order Solanales; family Solanaceae; genus Solanum; species Solanum chiquidenum. Next base: position 9,355 of record JAJOOS010004187.1, on the reverse strand, counting down.
CTTCTTGAGTTTGTATTTATTTATTCCATATCTGGTACTAATCTATCTGTACTTGGGTCATCTGGACTTGTTGTAGAAATTACATGCTTGTCCTGTCCCTGTTGAAAAAACTTTTCTAGAGTCTCTTTTATTATGCTCTCTATTTTATCATTTTTTTTTCTTTTTGTGGAGCATATTTTTCTTTTTTAAAGTTTCTACTTGAGTAAAGGATCTAGGTAGTCTTCGTCTTGATGAAGAACCTTCATCTTCACTTTTTGGCAAAGTGACAGCCATAAACGGATTTGAGGTGTCTTTACCGGCTACCGTTTGAACCTGACTAGCCGTATCTTTTTCATCCGATACGGTAGACTTTATTGCATTCATTGGGGAATGCACACCCTTCTCATCCATTTTGTCTAGAGATGGACAACTCTGTTCTGACGTCTGTGTAGTGTGAGTTGTTTGAGAGGAGTCCTTACCTTTGAGTATTTGTACCTGCTCCATTAAATTAGCATTTTCTTGAAGTAAAGAGTCGACCCTTCCATTTAGTCGTTTAAAGGCTTCGGTCATTGAGGAACAATGTGTCATTTTGGATGTTATATTGAGGGGTGTTTTGTGGATTTTGTCTGAGGGCTGGAGAGATATAGTAGTTTGGTCCGAGTATCCCTCTTGCATAGTCTAGAGCTTCAGTAAAATCATTAAAACCTTTAAAAAAGAGGACTTTTAACCCCGTTTATGGAGTCTATGACTTCTATCCAAGTTTGAAAAATTCCATTAATTTTACAATGTATTACCACATAATATTTAAATTTATTTTCTCTACTTTTGTCTGTAAAATATTGACATAATGCATTTAATGAGGCTATGCAATATTTATTGTCTTTCTTGTTGTATGTCATCCATAAGTTATCCACTAAACATTTTTGAGGTCTATCTAACACACATTCTGGCAATTCTCTAAATGATAAATTTGACTTTGGGTAACATATTAAACTATGCTTACCGAAATACTTACGTTCCATCATTTCTACGGAGGTTGTCTGAGGTCTAAACTTTGTATTACTTTATATATTTGTTAGAATATATAGAATATATATTTGATAGAATATATATTAACGGAACCATAATATATATTTGTTAGAAGAATATTTTTAGAACAATATATTTGTTAGAATATTAGAATATTTACGTGGCAGTTTATTTATTTTAATTGGTATTTATTTGTATAATTTGGTATAATTTTAGCAATTTATATAATTTGGTATAATTTTACGTGGCAGTTTATTTATTTTAATTGATATTTAATTGGTATCAGAGCGATAAGTTTTTGGGATATTATCCTTGAATTAGAAGGCCTTTGCGCAATACTCAGACACATTTAGAAACAAAAAGAAAGTTAGGTAGTTTATATTTAGAATACAAACGAATACAAAGTAATCTACAAAATAATCCTGACCCACAAGAACATATAAGATTAAATCAGTTAATAGATATAATATCTAGCGTAGAATATAAATTCATTTCACAGTTAAAGTCTAGATAGACATAATATATGAAAAAACACCCTTTCGCTAACCAATTAAGATTAAAATATTGGTACTTATATAGAGAACGACAAATAAAACTAGAGTTGTTAAAATTAAAAAAAGGCGTTAAGTCTATACTTAAAAGTATTAGAAACAAGAGACTTAGTAGACAGACTTTGCAATCACGGAGGCTTATATTCATCCAATAGACCAACACTAGTTAATCCGGAATTATTAAGTGCAATAAAGTTGGAGTTACAAAGCATAGATAGTGACATCCAAAACGCAAATAATCGAATAAAAGTCCAAAGGACATATATTAATAAACTAGCTTTCCTGCTAGGATAAAACTAGTAATTATAGATTCATTAAAAAGACTAGAATATTTAGACTTAGGAATTCATCCGGAAAAGAAATATAGAATATTAAAAGAAAATACGGTAATAAGTGCAATTTTAGCCAAGGCGAACATTCGCTACATTCCGACGATAAGCAATACAATACTATAATAGATCTTATAATAAATTTTAGTGAGAAAACGCAGGAACAAGATAAGAATATAATAAGGACACTAGAAATAATAGAACTAACTCACAATAAATATAAAAAGACACTAGAAAAATTGGAACAAAACTTTGACTTCTTAAAATCACAAGGATTAGAAATAGAGAGAAAAATTCAATACTTAAATAATAAGCTTAATATCGAAAAGATACCTACAAAGGTTGAAGTAGAAAAGCTAATAAAAACCATAACATACAAGGCTAAAGAAGTAGAAATAATAACAACCGAAGTTAATGAATTAAAAAAAACAATACAAAGACTAGAGGACAAACTCCTTTCATGAATGATTTATCCCAAGATCCTTTATATGCTAAAGCACTAAAATTCACAGCAAGCATCCAATCAGATCCGCAAGGATTGTCTGATCACCAACCTGCAAGTAAATCAGATCAAGTAACTATTAAACAAAATAATACTATAATAGCTCTACTATTAGAATTAAACAAAAAATTAGATAAAATACTTAAAGAGAAAGAAGCTATAAAAGAACAACCTAAGAATTTAGAAATAGAAGAATTAATCACTCAATTAAAAATCATTGAACTCACTCCACTTAAAGAAAGAGTAATAACAACTAGAAAATCACAAAAATGGACTTTCTTTCAGATAGAAGAACAACAATCAAAGAAAGCCCACAAGAAAGTTTCCCTGATAATAGACTGGGAAATAACCTTATATCAAGAATATTAACACGAAATAAACAAAAGGACAAACAAATCCAGGAGTTAAACCAAGTAATAGATGTAGATAAAGACCTAAAAATATTCCAACAAAATCAGTTAAACTTACTTGATCCAAAAATCTTATATGATACAAGATATTTTACAAAGAATAATCAGCTATATAGACATTATAGAGAAGAACAAATTTCAGCTATAGGGAAAGACATAGCTACTATTAATCTAGTAAATCCGGAATCTCTAAGAGGAATAATACATGACAAATTGACATTAATGCACATGGGATTAATAGTAATAGGCTTAAAAGGATTAACTCGAACGAATCTAGGCACTAAGGTATTAATAGTAATATACGATGATAGATGGTCTGATGTAAAGAAATCCATTATAGGGTTAACAGAAGTAGATATGACAAATAATGGGGGAATGTTTTATATTAGCCCAGATTTTATGATTAATTTACTAGAATTCGGTAAGCATATAAAAATAGGATACAGACTAAAGGTTATGAAGAAATGAATAGAGGAAATAATTTACTCATGTGTGTAGGTTTTATTGGAAAAAATGCATCAAGTAGTAACACAAGGTTTAAATTAAAAGTAGAAGATGTAGTAGAAGTAATGGGAAAATAAAGGCATCAAGTTAATAAAACCAATAAAAATAAATCCAGAAGAATATGCAGGATTAGGATGGAATCTAGAACAGTTTAATAAAAAGAAAGTACTCACACCAGACTCTCACCTAATGTATACTAATACAAAAGGAGAAACATCTATAAGATTCACAAATTACAATTATTTTAACCAAACAGACTTAGACGACGAACTAGAAGTCGAAGAAGAAAAGGAATTGATGAACGTAGAAATAATACAAGAAGGATATGAAGTAGACGAAGCTTTACAAGAAGCAGAAAAGAGATATAAAGAGAATGAAAATATAACATTCAAATGTAAAGGGTGTCAGACAGGACATATGGATATCACAGAAGTAGAACGACATTTTAAAACATGCAACCTCCGAACAGATAATTTAGAATATAGAAACGACTACAAGAACCAAGCAAAATTAGCAAGCTTAGATGAAATACTAGATAATATCTATATTAGCGATGATGAAACGGAAAGAAATTCTATAATAAGTCAAAAAGAATTTATGGAATCAATCAGTTCAAGTGCTAGTCCGTTCCAAAGGACTGCCCAACCAGATACAATAGACACAAGTACAGAAAATGTACCAAGAAAAAGGGTATTTAGGATAAATCCTGATACTGTAACAGAAAATGTAAGACCAATGGGAAGGAGAATGCCTATAGAAGAACCCATCAGGTTACAAGAAGGAGGAAGTAAAGGAAAAATACTAAATATAGCTGCTCACGATCCACAAATGTGGAATACAGTAATTGACTTATGGAAAGGAATAGTAGTGGCAGATTATATAAAAACATACCAAGATACAAACGCAGAAACAATGTATAAATATATGGAAACCTTTTTAGGGGAATCTGCCAAAGCCTTATGGGAAGCATATAAATCTAACTTCCCCCAAGAATTCCAAGCATTAGTAAATATGGGAGCAAACCCATATAATTTTACAAACAAGGTGCATAGTCTAATTACAGGAAAAGACCCAAATAGCAGTTTGGTAGTATTACAAAGAAATGCGTTAATAAAACTAGAACAATTAAGCATTACAAGTTGGTTCTACATAAAAAAACTTTCTTAAAGACTATTATTACTATTGCACAATTAGTGGAAATTCTTTTGATGAAGAATTAGGAAAAAAGATATTTCATAAGTTACCAGGGGCTTTAGGTAGAGAAATAGAAGAACGATGGTATAAAAGAGACGGAGTAATACAAAACCCGAATGGTAAATGGTCTATAGGACATAAAGTACAACATATAATGGAAATATTAACTGAAAAATGTACAAATATACAAATACAAAAACAACTAAAGCAGAATGAGATGAGTTTCTGTAAGAATGTTATATATACAAAACAAAGTTATGATAAAGAACAAAGTAAACCAAGGAAGAGATTCAAGAAACGGCGACCTTACTATGATAACCAATATAATAATAAAAGATATTGTCTACGAAGGTCTTCAGCTAAAAAACCATACCTAAATAAAGAAAGGCATGTTAGGAAATATAGAAACGATAGGAACTATAGAAATAAGTTAGAATGTTTCACATGTGGAAGTAAAGAACACTTAGCAAATGTATATCCTAAACGAAATAATAATAGAACTAGAAACTCACAATTGATAGAAGATTTTCAGGAAACCTTGATTAATGTAGATGAGTATATGTCAGATAATGAGAGTATATATTCGATAGTAAGTGTAGAGATAGCAGAAAAGACTCGGTCTGATGATTCAGAGTCAGATAATGAAGAGTTAATAAACGAAATAGGTTTAGGAATAAAAGATATGGATTTAGAAGAATTACAAATAACTACAATGATGAATATTTCTCAAGATTGTAATCATGAATTCGAAAGAAATAAAGGAATAGATAGTAACCAATGTATTCTATGTAGATGGTATCCCAGTAGAGATAGAAGAGCAAAATGTAAGTTTTGTTATGCGATTTTAAAAATCAAAGTAAAAGAAGGACGTAAAAACAGAGAAGCAAGTAATGATACAATAAACTTAAGAATAATAACATTAGAAAGTAGAATAAATGAATTAGAACAAAAAGTAATGTTGCTAGAAAAAGTAAAACAAAAACTTGAAGAAAGTAGGACAGGATCAGTACAACAAACAGACGACTGGGGGATGTGTAGAACATCTGCCCAAGAAGCAGAACTAATGAATATAGATACAATGGTAAATGATTATGAAACTTTAATATGTAACGAGGATAAAAAATTTACGACTATTAAAGTACTAGCTAGACTCAAAATACAAGACATAGAAATAGAAACCTTAGCGTTAGTAGATACAAGATGTACTGGTAGCATAATAAATAAAAGAATCTTACCACAATAACTAATAAAAACACTGGATAAACCAATTGCAGCAATGCAAATGGATGGAACTTATAATACCTATCAATATTATATAGGAAAAACACAAGTGAGTTTTGTAAATACTTGTAATGACTTTTATAAACCTATGTATACCCTCGATAGAATATGGGTAAGAGACCTTAATATAAATGTAGATTTTGTTCTAGGATTAAAATTCATGATACATAACAATGGCGGAACATTAATTACACGAGATGGGGTAATATTCTTTAAAAACCTAACTTATACCCCCATACAAACCATTTCTCTTAAAACCAAAGGAAGACAAGCTAGTACCCCAGACAATGACAACTCACCGACATGTTGTAAAGACTGTAAAGATAATAGCCAATGTTGTCAAAACTTAGGAAACAAGGAACAATACGAAGAAGAAGAAAATGAAGACGACGAAGAATATGATATAAGAGAAAAAGATTATACTCTGATAGAAGTAGAAAATGAATTCTATAATTTTCAAACGGGAATAGATAGGATAGGTACAATTAAAATTCCTAAAGACTTAGACAATATAGTAAAAATATTAGACGAAATGGAAATAATAGGGGGAAAACCCTTAAAATATTGGGAGAATAATAAGGTAGTCTGTAAATTAGATATCATAAATCCTGAATATATAATAAAAAAAGCTGCCATTGAGGGATCTAACCAAGATCTAGAAGATTTTGGGGCACAAATTAAAGAATTATTAAATCTAGGAGTAATAAGACGATCTACGTCAAAACATAGATCAACAACTTTCATGGTTAGAAATCATAGTGAAATAGTAAGAGGAAAAGCAAGAATGGTGATTAATTACAAACGACTAAATGATAACACAAAAACCGATGCATATAAATTACCAGATAAAAATGAATTAATCAACCGAATTCAAGGAAAAAGAGTATTCAGTAAATTCGATTGTAAGTCAGGATATTGGCAGGTTAAAATGCATAACGACAGTATCAAGTGGACAACATTCACTTGTCCTGAAGGACATTTTGAATGGCTAGTTATGCCATTTGGGCTAAAAATGGCCCCGCCTATTTTCCAACGAAAAATGGATAGTATATTTGGAGATTATAAACGGTTTGTTTTAGTATACGTAGATGATATTTTAGTATTTAGTAAAGATATAAAAGACCATTTAGGACATCTACAAACCGTATTTAGACTATTTGTACAAAATGGAATAATAGTAAGTAAAAAGAAAATGGAACTATGTAAAAATCATATAAAATTTTTAGGAGTAATCTTAGAAGACGGAAAAATAAAATTACAACCACATATAGCAACAAAAGTGTTAGACATGCCTGATAAATTAGATAATACAAAAGATTTACAGAAATTTCTAGGATTGGTAAATTATGCTAGAAACTTTATTAAAGACTTAGGAAAGATAGCAAGACCATTATACTTAAAAACAGGCAGTAAGGGGAAAAAACATTTTAATACAGAAGATATAAAATTAGTACAACAAATTAAAGAAAAAGTTAAAAATCTTCCTGATCTAAGTATACCATTAGAATCAGATTATTTAATCATTGAGACAGACGGAAGTTTCCAAGGATGGGGAGCTGTATTAAAAGCCAGACCAAGTAAATATAGTGATAAGACCGAAGAAAAGATTTGTGATTATCAAAGTGGAAAATATTAAGAGAAAGGAAATATGAGTAGTATAGATGCGAAAGTTTTAGCAATAATATATGGATTAAATAGTTTTAAGTTATATGTTTTAAATAAAAACGAAATATTAGTAAGAACTAACTGCGAAGCCATAGTAAAATTTCTTCAGAAGATAAATCAAAAGGCTAGTAGCAAGAGAAGATGGCTAAATTTTATGGATACTATATCTATATATCCCAATGTAATATTTGAATACATAAAAGGAAAAGATAACAATCTAGCCGATCAGTCAAGTAGATTAAATATAAAACTGACTTAATTATATATTTGTTTTCAGCATGAGACCAACAGGGCCAGCTCCAATAGACAAAGGTAAAGGAGTACCGTCAGCATCCGACACATACGCCCAGACTCTATTAAGTAATACAAAGTTTAGACCTCAGACAACCTCCGTAGAAATGATGGAACGTATGTATTTCGGTAAGCATAGTTTAATATGTTACCCAAAGTCAAATTTATCATTTAGAGAATTGCCAGAATGTGTGTTAGATAGACCTCAAAAATGTTAAGTGGATAACTTATGGATGACATACAACAAGAAAGACAATAAATATTGCATAGCCTCATTAAATGCATTATGTCAATATTTTACAGACAAAAGTAGAGAAAATAAATTTAAATATTATGTGGTAATACATTCTAAAATTAATGGAATTTTTCAAACTTGGATAGAAGTCATAGACTCCATAAACGGGGTTAAAAGTCCTCTTTTTAAAGGTTTTAATGATTTTACTGAAGCTCTAGACTATGCAAGAGGGATACTTGGACCAAACTACTATATCTCTCCAGCCCTCAGACAAAATTCACAAAAGACCCCTCAATATAACATCCAAAAATACACCGATAAAATAATTTTTTGTGACCATTGTTCCTCAATGACCGAAGCCTTTAAACAACTAAATGGAAGGGTCGACTCTTTACTTCAAGATAATGCTAATTTAATGGAGCAGGTAAAAATACTCAAAGGTAAGGACTCCTCTCTCAAACAACTCACACTACACAGACGTCAGAACAGAGTTGTCCATCTCTAGACAAAATGGATGAGAAGGGTGTGCATTCCCCAATGAATGCAATAAAGTCCACCGTATCGGATGAAAAAGATACGGCTAGTCAGGTTCAAACGGTAGCCGGTAAAGACACCTCAAATCCGTTTATGGCTGTCACTTTGCCAAAAAGTGAAGATGAAGGTTCTTCATCAAGACGAAGACTACCTAGATCCTTTACTCAAGTAGAAACTTTAAAAAAGAAAAATATGCTCCACAAAAAGAAAAAAAATGATAAAATAGAGAGCATAATAAAAGAGACTCTAGAAAAGTTTTTTCAACAGGGACAGGACAAGCATGTAATTTCTACAACAAGTCCAGATGACCCAAGTACAGATAGATTAGTACCAGATATGGAACAAATAAATACAAACTCAAGAAGAGACAGTCCAACCAATAATTTACGGAGATCCCCAAGCTCCGGAGAAGACGACTATAGAGAACATCTACGCTACTAAGATGCTGAAGATCCGAATGAAGATGATGATTCGGGAATGAGTTTTGATTCTATAGCTTTGCACAACCTGGATACCTAAAGGAGAATGCAAGAAGACACAAGAAGACAAAACGAGACAATGACATAAATTAGGAATAAAAGTGGGTCATGTGGGTATGCCCACATTTGTCGTGTGAGTGTTTACTTTATCACTATCCTTTAACAAGGGAAAAACTGATAAGCACGCGTCGAATAAGTGACCATAATGCATGTGACGATGGGGCCCAAATGTGTACCCGACATGTATTATGTGATCTTATCTTTAGAGTTACGTTCTATCTTCTTATTACTTTTTATCTTTTTATATTTAGTGGGTTGGCCACTTTCCTTCCTACCACTACTTTTTTGCCACTTTCTATCACTACTTTTTTG
>JAJOOS010004186.1:0-23260 GCA_029582725.1 Solanum chiquidenum | reverse complement strand
ATTTCGTCGGTTATTTTTCACACAAAAATACATAACACTCTTAAAAAGAAATTATTATTTTTTAAAAAGAATTATTTTTTGTTAATTTTTAATTTTTTAACTAAAATTAACTGACACATGTCGATTTAAAATAAGAAGTTGCAATTGAATAATATATATAAAAATAAATAAATCATAAAAATAGTATTTCGTGTTAAAATGATACATAAAAAATGGAGTTTAAGGGCTAAAATGGAACAAGACTAAGATAAAGTGCCAAAATAAAAAATGTGAACAATTTAGAGGGGCTGTTTGGCCCAAACTTTTAGAATGACAATTTAAGAATTATTTCTTCCTACAATCAAACGTCAGTTATAACTGAAACCCTTATTGCAGTCAGGTGTGGTCAACTTTCTATATAATTACTCCCTCCGTTTCATATTAATTGATATAAAAGACATTAATCGTTATCATATTAAATAGACAATAATCGGTAAAGTGATGATTGAATTGTTTTTCCTATTAGAGAGTCATGTGAATATGACGATTGTGACAGATGATCTAATGATCGTATGATGTACTTTTCAAACTAAGAGAGAGGATTTTCGCAAGGTCAAAAACAATAATTCAATTAACATTTGATTCTATTAAAAAAAATATTACTGTATCGATGTTACTTCTCATAAACATTAAATTCACATCCAAAAAATAATTGAGAGGGAAAAAAATATAACAATAATCGTGATATTTTATTTCAACTTTATTAGTGTTAAAATCTTTACAAATTCTATGATTCTTCTTTTCTAATACAAATTTAAGAATATTTGATTTTGACCTTGAATTTTGTGGACTAGATCTTATCTTGTACTTGAATGCAGGGGTTTACAATTTGATTTATATTATATTTATTGTATATGAATTTCTTATTTTTATTTATTTATTCTTCCACGAAATTACACCAAAAACTTTTTATTTACAACTCTAATTTATCTTTGAATAATTATATTCAATATATAAGAGTGTAAGCTCAAAATATACATACAAAGAATAAGAGGGGCAAATGTTTGATTTTAAAATATAGGGGATGTATTTGAAATTAAGTCATATTATAAGAGTATTTAGTGTAATTAACCCTAATCAAAATATAGTATTATGACATAGTCTCATAAAGAACGGCATCTCAAAACATTTATTTATTTATTCTAAAAAAAGATGTATATCATAAAGTTTGAAACTATTTTATTAAGCATTAAAATAAAGTATTCAAGTCATGCTTTTAAAGAAGCAGAAAATTAAAAGGTAAAAGTTATAAGTGATAAGTATAGTTTGAAATAAAATTCTAATTTTTTCTTGATTTGCTAAAATAAACAAATAAAACAGAAAAAAATTATGTCAAATGTTAGAGCCAGTAAAATAAAATGAAGTAAATACTATATTAATCATTCATGGTGAAGCTTTAATGTAGTAATTAATAAGATATGATCTTCTTGTTATAAATTTAAGACATATTTTGACTAAATGTTACATGAAACTAAATATAATGTTTAATCTAACTTTGTAAAATCTATTTATTTTGAAAAGTGTTTTTTTTTATCAGAAGTACATTTTTTTTTAAAAAATGACTCGTAATATCAACTCTCCCTTATTTCTCATAAACTAATAAATTTCTCTTGATTTGTTAAAATAAACAAGTAAAGATTTTTTATTTATTTTTAATATAAGAGCCAATAAAAATAATGAAGAAAGTAAATACTATATTATTCATTTATGGTGAAGTTTTGATCTAGTAATTAATAAGATATGATCTTCTTGCTATAAATTTAAGACATATTTGACTAAAGTTGGATCAATTCTTTCAAATCAAATTACATGAATCTATTAATAATGTTTGATCAATTTTTCAAAATTTATTTATATCAAAAAATATTTTTTGTCAAAAGTACTAAAAAAAAACAATGACTCGTACTACCAACTCTCCCTTGTTCTCATTCTTGTTATGTCTTTAACTTTGTCTCAATTCTCATTTTATTCTGTTGCTGATTCACCTAGAAAAAGTATTCATATTATTGATGATATGCCTAATCTTACTCCAGTTGTGTCATTTAGATGTGAATTAGGTAAACTCCCTGGAGCTGATGTAACTTTGGTACGTAAATATGAAGAATATACATTTAATTATGGTACAACTAATGAATATTATAAATGTTTTACTTTATGGTATAATTCAACTGCCAATTTCACTGCATATGATCCAAATGAAGACAAAGGTCGTCTCATTGTCCATTCGAGATACCGAATTTTGGAAGAGTTGGGACAATTGTAATTAGAATTTCGTTACAAAATGGATCCCTAGATAGTGAAACGAGTTTTAGTTATATATGTCGAGATGAAATTTCAAATTACTTTCTTAATGAGTTCGTGTTTGAATTAAGGGTATGAGTCATGAGTGGTCTCTTTTACGAAGAATTCTTTGTTTTTTTTTTTGGCTATGTTTGTTATGTTGTTACTTTTATTTATGTTTTTATTCATTTGAATTTTTATTTACTTTTTGTTATTGTTCTAAATTATTGTTTGCAAGACATAAAATAAATTATCATTTTTAAAGTCGTAAGAATTTAAATCCTGAACAAACAATATCACTAGTGGCTAAGCGATACGTTTCTTATTTAGTTAAATATCGAATTAGTTAAACAACATTAAAGGATTTTTTCCCTTTGGATAAGAGAGTTGTTGATCATTCTTTGCTTTGTTTGGCACCATACATGATACATGGGAAAGTGACTTTCTCCCAAACTTTTAAAGTGGCAATTTAACTGAAATCCTTTTTGCACGTAATGATTCCCTGCATTTCATATTAGTCGATTATTATTTTTATACGATTTTTAAGAAATCATAAATAAGAAGATAATTTTACTAACTTATGTTTCTGATTTTTGTTGCTCATTACTTTTTTTAAGGAAGCAGCACCAACATTTTGTATTTCTTGAAAATGTTATAATAAGTTGAGTAATTTTAGTGATACGAGAAAACAAATTTATGACTTTAATCATACATTTGACAAATTGAATGACCACAAATTTATGAGTAATTGTCAAGAAGGCTTGTGTGACTAAAAAAATGAAGATATCAGAATATTTTCCAAAATTTGTATTTAGGAAAGGGGAACTAATCCTAAAGCCTACATATCGATACAATACTATTTGCTAATAGAAACTATCCCTATCCTCTCCTATGCTTTCTGTACAATCAATTTCGTGGCAGGTTCCCATCAAAACTGACACAATAGGAAACCCCTTTTTCTATGTTACAATGAAAAGAATAACTTTGAATCTAGATATACTGGTTAGGCTTTATACAAACGGATGTTACACTTCTAATTTACAGTTGGCATGGCGTAAGGGCGGTCATTGGTAAACACTGGACATTGTGGCAACACCGAGTCCAGCATGTTGGCTTTATCCAAATTCGCGCTCTTGATTGCAGCATCTGTTTCATCATGTAGCAAATTTCTTCAGGTTGGATAGCATTCATGATCACCTGGCAATAACAAAAATTCAAGGCGATCAATTTATGGAGCGACAGGTTGCTTGCATCATCCAAGAGCCCCGACAATGATGTGTCCGGTTCAGCTTCCTATCTGCAAAGCATTCACTGCACTCTGGTTTACAAGCCTTGAATTCTTTCTTGAATCCAAAGAATGCCAAAGCACTTACATTAGGAGCCTTCTGGTCTGTCTTTGGTAGATATCTTCAGTTAACATGGTTACCCAACAGACAGATCGTTCGACACCCAATATTCCCTGAAACAATGAAATGATTCCCATTCACTTGAAACCCTTCTTATTGAGATTAACTCCTTTGGCATTCTCCATTTCCTCCTTCTGAACTTTCTTCCTTTCTAATTCAGCCTGCTTCAAGTTCTCTTCATGGGCTTTGCGGAACAGCCTCACAAAATTTAAGAGGGTCGCCGTGACTGTACAGTGTCAAACAGATGCACAAAAAACAAACAGATCCATCAGATGCAACTCCAATTGAAGTAAAATGCAGTAATATGTACACGTACTTAAGTAATCATTCACACGTAGCAAAAAAAAAGGTGATTCATGCTTCATTCATGTACAGAGAACAATTCTTCTTAAGAGACCTGTTTCTCTCTGAACAGTAAGCTCACAGTGGTTTCAAGGAGACATGCGTTTGAAAGTGATACCTTGTTGGAAACTAGTAGATGATCTGGACAAGGTTTAAATCTTCTGAGTTACACTTTAAATATGGGAGAGCATGTTGGTGGTGTCACTTCATAATTTCATCAGTTACTTCTTCCAATTGGCAAAGACATAAGGAAAATATAGAATTATCATAAAGGACAAAATAAATACTTCACACAAAACGACGGCTTAAGCTCTATCTCATATTACTATACCCCCCAGACACTGGAAACCTGAACGAGGAAGACTCTCAGATGTATCCCAGATCAATCAAATCTCGTAAAATTAGCATACTGATTAACAATTCCAGCTCTAACAAAGAGCTAAAATAAATGCAGTCATATCTTTCGATAATTTTTTTTTTTTTTTGAAACTGGTAACTTTGTGTCTATTGATAGAAACAGATCAGTCATATCTTTCGATAAAATTGTACAGCAGTTACTATGTCTAAGAGGATTAACACTAAGCTAACTTTAACACACCTATTCATATCTTGTAGTTAGAATTGAAAATGACTAGGTCATTGAAGGCAACAAAGCATAGTTCAAAACTGTTGACGGAGACAACTTTCATCCGCTCAATTTTGCTAGCAGTATGGAGGGGATTAAAAGTATATTGTACATATGGAGGGGATTAAAAGTATATTGTACATATGCTACCTTGCTCAAACGGACAACGGGCAGGATCCTCACCGAAATATAGTGCAAGTGCATCTGCATTTCTGCCCTGTGCAAGTTATGACAATTAAACATTATATTGGCATATAGGAAGATGACTTTGCAACATAATATAACAAAGATATAATAAAACACGAAGGAAATTACCGCAACAGAATATAAATCCTTGACAGAGTCAACCTGTGCTTCAGCCACACCAACGAATTCCTTTAAGGTCTGATTTATTGGACAAAAGAACAAACCTATAAGGGACAAAATTTTTGTTCTTTTTCCCCCTTTTCATTGAGGGAGGGGGTACACTAATGTCTTCTAGAGAATGATACTGATAATAATGTGCACAGAAACGTAGTACACTTTAAGAAACAATAGAAACAGAGCCTTGATGTGCTTATTGAATGATTCCATCACCTTTTTGTTAAACAAATAAAGGAAAAAGAGGCGACACAAGGTAAATAAAGTCATCCAATTTCCAGAGATAGAAGAGGTGGCACAGGAATTCAGACTCTTTTCATCAAAAGATACATGGAATTTTACTGCAGCAGCTTTATACCATAATGAAGTAAAAATAGATCTTGATTCACAATCTATCCATCAGATCAAGAAATAATCAAATAGAGATATTAAGAATCGGAGGAAAATATAAGATACAAAACTGAGACAATTGCTTCAGAAGCAGATGTTTGCATTAATTTTTTAAATCTCACAAGACATTAGGAGGATATTTATAGTCCTAAAAATTATGTCCGAGCTAGAAGTGACATCTTAACCTGATGATCAAAGGAGTGTTCTCAGACATCCTAACACCCATGTAGGATAGTTGCACATATAAACACATAAAACTTAGTTGAAAAGAAATACAACCACCACAATACCTTACGAAAAATTTCAGACACAGGGCCATCAGTCTCCGACGCCTCCAGTTCTTTTTTAACTTTTTCCAAACCCTTGATGATTGCTTGCATTTCTTCAGCCAAAGACTTCAATTGTATCTGCAAGAAGAAACATATTTCTTACCAATCCTGATGAATTCAAAGATATATAATCATATAGAGATAAGACAAGTAACCTTTGACGCAGCTTCCAGGCTTACAAGATCTACGTGAAAGTCTAAAAGTGATGGTGACTTGGAAGCAAGAACCTGATATGGAGAAAAGAAAAGCAATTAGATATTAAGAGGCCTACATTTATCAATTAGATAACATATTCAGGTAGATAAACAAATAAGTAATATTAAAGAAAATACTTTTCAGCTACAGAAATGTTCAGACAACTGAGAAAAGAGGCATCTCATGCCAGGAGAATAAAACAAAGAATAGTAGGAACGGCTACCTCAAAATCCTTTACAAACAAAAGAGTGTCTCACCGATGCGTTAGGAGAAGTAACCTTTTAAAAATGTGCCTTAGTTTAAGAACTTTTCCAATAGTGTTACACATAATCAATCTTGCACCAAATAATGCCTAAAACTGTAGCACTTTGGCAAGATGCAACAAACTATCAGAAGCCAAGGTCAAGGTCCTTGAAGGAATAATTTGTGTTTCCTATTTCCAAAATATACTTCCCAAGCGGACCATCTATAGAAAGTAAGATCACATTTGAGCACTTATTTACTGGAATTGAGAGATCAAATATTTATTTACTAAATTATATAATATCTCAACAAAGGGAAGTTCAAAGTAAAATTGTTTGTAAATATAGAAAGATATCATTCTTTTGGTACAGACTATAAATAAAAGAAGTACCACATAAATTGGACGAGGCCGTACTTACTATGAATAGCTGTATAGCTAGATATATCATTTATCCTTTTTGGTCTTTAATGTGGTACAAAGTAAAACTGAAGACTTTCCACATAATTGGGACTAGGCTGTACTTCATTTTTCTTTCAGTGCCACGTCTAACATGTAAAATGCTTGTAACTTAAAATGAAGTATGCATGATGTCATTTTTGATCTATAGCAAGCCCAATGAAATGTACACACTTGCATATATAATTAACAAAATAGAAAAACCGCACATGCATCAAATTGATCAATCTTCTTGCCCTGGGCTTTCCTCACAGCATTTCTAACAAAGCGCTAGTGTTAAAATGATGAAACATTTTCATTTCATAGTCCATAGTAGGAGCTGCTTGCAAATCAACACATCTTTCCAGAATCTCATCTTTTTAATCCTCTGAAGATGGTCTTTTCACATTGCTTTTCAGACAGTCAACCGGTGAAAAGGAAAATTAAAGGAAGCATTAAAGAAATTCAACATCACCAGTGTTTTCATGAGGTGACATTGCTGAAAAGCATACTATAAGGGTACCATTTCTCTAAGTATAGAAATTGGAAAGAAGGCTGAAATAGTAAACATAATCACTTTGAAACAGAAAAAGTGAAACTGAAAGACTCATCCACACCTTACAAAGATAATGCATGAGTGTCATCTTGTTGTTAGTAGCACGAGTATCAGTGAGCTTCAAAAGACTGTCCAACTTAAATCCAATGGCAGAACCTGAATAAAAGAAAATTCCCGAACTTAGCGCTGGAGTTCTAAATCAAAATTTGAACTGCTTGAGCACGTACATTACAGAATCCATAGTATGAGATAAGGTCCTTAAGAACTATTTAGAACTATTTTATATGAAAAAGAACAAGCTCCATTGGAATAAACATAATATATCGAGCAAGATGTTATATACGAACAAGTACCAAGAAACTGAATTATCCATATCAAGACACACAACCCTTACTATCACTCACTTATATGTAAGAATATATGCTTAAGTTCTCCAGATTTTCAAAATGCGAAAATCATCTAGCTCAGGAGCAAAAACTATTGAGCAAAATTTGTTAACCTTCTAGTTCCATCAGATAAAACAATGTGTTGGTCCTCTAATTGATTTGGAACAGCTAAAAAGTGAGGTAACATAGTTCATTTATGAATCAACAGAAAAGTATTATTTTATCTGACGATTAAGAGCCTGTTTGGATGGGCTTATAGCTTATGGCTTATAAGCAAAAGCCATCAGTTAAATTTCTAACTTATGGCTTTTGGCTTATATTTGTTACTTTGGCTTTAAAACAAGTGCTTAAAAGCACTTTTAAATTGTATCTGAACACTACAAAAGATGCTTAAAAGCTATTTTGATTTAAAAGCATCTAAAATAAGCCAATCCAAACAGGATCCAAGTCCATGAAGGAATAAAGTAAGCCAGGCACAATTCGTAACTGATAGCAATGGTCCATTTAGTACCCATTTGAGCAATTTTACTCATCATCTAAATAAATAGTCTAAGAAGCATATATTCTGTACTAGTAGTCAGCACATTGATGAATCTCTCAATTTATCTGAACTTCTCGTATGCAAAATTAACAAACTTTAACAACAAAGAATCAATTTTGTGACTTTATTAACATACCTAAGCAATCCACCACTTTCAGGGTAAAAGATCGTGTCCCACTCACTTCAATAGTAAACTAACAATAGACAATTGAAACCTCTAGTTGTGGTATTTCTCCTAGTTTATCTTGTAGAGCAATCATTGTATTTAATTTATAAATTTGAAAAGCCACAAGTTACACATGGAGGCAATAGAATTTGTCGTACATATTTATCAAACTTTCCCGGATTAATCTATAATAAGAAAGCTGAGATTTTGAAGCATTATAAGAGGGATGGCGATTCTTACCTCTGGCAGTTCCCTGGTTCAATGCATTCCCTAGATACAATATTTTCTTCAATATTTCCTTCAATTTAAGAGAATGTCGGACCTGCTACAAGCAAACTGAGTTATGCTAAGAAAACAGGGAAAATAAAGAAGAGAAACATAGAACCTAGAGAAGTACCTCTTCACAAGCAGAGTTTACTGTGTTCAAGCTTTTTTTGAAGTCCGTGACCTGAGATAAAGCTAATTTCAGATGATAGAAGATACTTATTTCAGAAGATTACTAGATGCAAACAAACCTGAGAGTTGAACTGGATCTTGAAGAGAAAAACTCTTAGTTTTGACTCTACTCGGGGCACCTTCATGAGCTCCAGAAAAAACTGGAAGACAAACAATATCAGAAATACCATCAATGCATTAGGATTGAGCAATAAGGTAGTATCATATCACCCTGAAAAACAATTATTATTCAAATCATTAAAACATAAAAGAGCAATCAAGGCAGGGAAAAGATCCCATGGTTACAAGTATTTTCTGAACAAGGGTAATGGAACAAGCAAATCTAACATCAACCAAACCAAAAGCATTCAAAATATTCTACAAAAAGACAACAATATCGTGAGGGATAGAAGCCAAATTTAGTTTGCTTCTCATTTTGTGTGGTATCACAATTTTGGTTCTTGTGGTGGTGGTTTGATATATCCCACAAAAAACACCTACTTGTAATTAAGTAAACAGGTGATACAAGGTTGAAACTAAGTAGGGATTGACCATACATTCCAAGTATTTTTCGTTCTTTTTTTTTTGGAGGGGGGGGAATTGTAGTTGAAGATGGATGCACACCTGCAGCTTAGCAAGGACAAAACCTTAGAGAGGAGGGCATAGAGGTCAAGGATTAGGGTAGAGGTTCGTAGGTAGTCGAGTGTTGTCTAGTTTCTGTATTTTTACTATTATTACTCTCCTACTATCTTATTCTTCTTAGTTCTTACCTGTGGGATTATAACATGACTGCAGTTGCCAAACTATATGGGTGTGAAGTAACCATACAATTGTTTTAATGTTTGGGTTTCAACACCCTCAATGTACACAATATATTCAACCTTGCACCCCGGTTCACCAAACTTTCTCCTAAAATCTGGAATAGCCAGACCTTTCCTCACTCGAGCACTAATCCATTCCTCATCTTGAACATTGTGCCATTAAAGATGCAGACAAGCAACAAATTTCCATGCTTTCTCAATCAAATTGCAGAAGAGGCTGAACCTCAATGTTGTCACTTGACAGACCTTTGCTCAGCTTGAGCATCTGCCATTAAAGACGGTCTTACAAGCAAGCAACAGTATCTACTTCCATTCTTTCTCTATGAATACCAGAAGGTGAACCACCTCCTCAATAAATAAAAAATTATGACAAGGGAAACCTGTAGCCGGCGCTAGCCGCTACCCTTTGGGTGCGCACAGGGTCAAACCCCCGCTCCTATGCAATAGCTCGCAAACCACATAGGAGAGGTAACCCGCATTAGGCAAGCCCGGTGCGACAAGCTCGACCTAGAAGGCAAACACCTTGCTTTCACTGGCAAGGGGTTTCGAACTTGAGACCTCCAGCATGGAAGTCCCAAGCCCAAACCACTGGGCCACCCCGAAGGGTCTCCATCTCAGTAATTATTATTAGAGGAGTAAGAAGAATTACCAAAGAACTATCCCTAATTAGTAATTACCAAATCATATATCAATGTCAATTTGCACATACCTACCATTGAGAAGGGAAGTCCTCTTAAAAATATTTATCATCCAAAAGAGAAGCAGAAGGGAAATTTGAATTTATTGACGCTGGCTAATGGTAAAACAAGCATTTTGTTTGTGCGATTGCACTACTTTTAAATTGTAACTCAGGCTAAACCTAAAATAAGACCTATCTATAGCTTCACCATTAAAGGTCCATGCATCAGATAAAAACTCACAAGCACTATTGGGCATCAATTTAATTGCCAAATGTAGCTGCTGCAAAATATTCAGATGTTCTCCCTGTGTTTTACTATACAAAAGTACATATGACAACATATCACAGTAAAGAAGGGAACTTGCAAATGAAGAATATCAATCAAAGAACTGAAACATCCAGGGACTCGGGAGACAACTATAAGAACGTGATCGACTAACCAGTTCACACTTTCCCAGAAGCTCCTTGTCGCCAGTGTAATTCTGAGCAGTTGTAATAGCAAACATTTAGCAGAAATAGCAGTGAAAAAGTCAATTGGTAGAGGAGCAAGAAAACAAAGTTACAGCCAATAGAAAAGCAGCAGAGTGCGTAAGTTCACCTTGAGAAGTTCCATCTCATCTTTTGTAGGACAAAACTTGATAAGATTCTCCACCTGATCAGCATCTAAAATTGACTCATCCATTGCAAGGGCAGCGGCCTACAGACAAAACCAACAACCATACTGAAGTTTTTTGATAAGGTCAGGTAAGCCAACCACCATACTTTATTAGGTGAGCGATAGAAAGCAAGCAAGCATGTTGAGAACCTAGAGAACATCAAACAAACTAGAAAGAATTTTCAAGAATACAGATATCACCGAGGTCTACCAAATACATCACAGTAAGAACTAGCTGCTAGATCCACCAAATATGGCCCTGTAACTATCCACAGGGAACACCACATGGTGAATAATTCATTACTAATACTTCTGCTATCCTTTTCACTCAAATTTGAGGTTCTACAAACCTTCGGCTTACAAAGGACAGGCTCTAACAGTCTAACCTGAATCTTTCCACATTGTTTATGCTAAAATAGAGCGAAAAGAAATAGCAGAAAAATGCAGGCCCTCTAACAGTTGAAAGGGGAGTATAACAAGGACTAAGCATCTTTCCTTTGTCCTGGACCATTAGAACCACAATAAAGCATCTCATTTAACAATGGACAGCTACAGCCACATACCACATTTTTCAAGCGGAGGATTCCAACAGCATGAGAAATTCTACTACTCTTACTTCATGTGTATTGTTAATATTATCCAAAAAATAAGTCAATTTCTTTACAAAAAATTATCCAGAAAAAAAGTATAATGTTCTATGTGACACAGAATGGTGGTTCGAGTGGGCCCTTGACATATTATAAAACATTACACAATTTAGGTGTAAGGCTGCGTACTCACCACCCTCACCAGACCCCACTTGTGGAATTTCACTGTTGTTGTTGTTGTTGTTTCCACAATTTAAAATTTAATAAGAAATGAGGGCTTTCTCATGTGTATTCCAAGCTAACATAGAAGCGGATTTTACAACTTTTACGATTCAAGCTCCTCCTATCTCAGAACACAGTATATATTTCTTGGCTATAGTCTGAACAAGCTAACAATCAGGATCTTATCATTCTGCAGCGATCAGGAGATGATGTTTCTATTTGGAAAAAAGAACAAAGAAAAGGCCTATTTGAAAAGGAAAACAAAGAAGAAAGAAATATTGGAGAGAATAACATCAAACTTACCATCATGTCAGGCAGTGGCATTTTCACCTTTGTGAGCATAATTTCAGTATTATTTGCCCTCCTCAAGTCAACCTACCAGAAAAAAATTACTTAAAGAAGAGACGTTGAACTTACAGAAAACATGAAAATGGAATTCCTTCAACCACCAAAATTCAACACGCATGTAAAGCAACTACAAGCATTCATCTAGCAGGTACCAAGCAAAGGTAAAAAGAAACTTGAAATGAATGGAACAAGTAGAAGCAGGAAAGATTACAAGAACAAAGAATTGGGTCAGTAACACTCAGCACTCAGATTGCTATATCATATAGATTACCAGGTGAACCCTGTCAGGTTTAGACCCAACAGACTTCCTTCTCCCTCCAGATTTACCCGCATTATCCGACTTGGGGACTGTAGCAGAGAAAAGAGTCTCAAGTTCTGAAAAATCAAATTCTGGTGACCTAGATTTGAAACAAAAATATTAGTAATTTGGTTGACTATAGTATAAGCAATGTCAAACTTTAAAAGCATGAAACATACAATTGAGTCTCTCCATTTCTTTGTAGTTCATCCCATAAGCTTCCTTGAAGTGCCCTAGTTACCTTGCTCCAATGCAACGGCTTTAAGTTAGATCTTCGTGGGGCTACACCACCAGCTGCACGTGAAAATCCCTGCCCTCTCCCAGCAGGAAGGCCTCTGCCAACTGCAGGTCCTTTAGAACCAAATGGTGGTGGTGGGGGAGGTCCACCACCTGGAGGTCTTGGAGCTCCCGGTGGAGGAGGTGGACCAGGTGCGCGTCCTCCCGGAGGGGGTGGGGGAGGTGGACCAGGTGCACGCCCTCCAGGAGGGGGTGGGGGAGGTGGACCAGGTGCGCGTCCTCCCGGAGGAGGTGGGGGAGGTGGACCAGGTGCACGACCTCCAGGAGGAGGAGGAGGTGGTGGAGCTCCACGTATTGGTGGAGGTGGTGGAGGAGGGCCACCTCCAGGAGGAGGGGGAGGAGGTGGAGGGCCCCGCATTGGAGGAGGTGCTCCAGGTGGTGGAGGTGGAGGTGGAGGCCCCCGCATAGGAGGAGGTGGAGGAGGTGGAGCTCCGGGCAATGGAGGTGGTGGTGGTGGTATAGAACCACGTAAAGGAGGCGGTGGTGGTGGTGGTGGAGTTGGCACTCTAGAAAAAGGAGGGGGAGGGGGAGGTGGCGGAGTTGGCGCTCTAGAAAAAGGAGGGGGAGGGGGAGGTGGTGGAGTTGGCACTCTAGAAAAAGGAGGGGGAGGGGGAGGTGGTGGAGTTGGCGCTCTAGAAAAAGGAGGGGGAGGGGGAGGTGGTGGAGATGGTGCAGATCGAGTGTTGTATAAAGGAGGGGGAGCGTATGTTGAAGGAGGTGGTGGGGGAGGTGGAGCAACTTGCGAGGTATGTAGGATTCGTGGGGCAAGAGAAGGAGGTGTAGGAGGAGGAGGTGGTGGAGGAGGTGGGGGAGGAGGAGAATAGCCAGTACGCATAGGAGGAGGAGGGGGAGGAGGTGGTGGCGATGTGGAACCCCCAAAGCTAGCCAATCTTGGTAAAATGGATGTATATATAGGAGGAGGTGGAGGAGGTGGAGGAGGTGGAGGTGGAGGTGGTGATGAACTAGATACTACTTCTGAGGAAGTCCCATACCCCATCCAAAGGGGTGGTGGCAAGACCCTACCAACATTTGGTACACTGGATGATGAGGGCAAAGGTGGAGGAGGGGGTGATGGGGGGGGAGGAGAAAAGGCACCCAGTGAAGTCATCCTCGAACTAGTTAATGGTGGAGGCGGAGGGGGTGGGGGAGGTGGAGGAGGTGAAAATGACCGGATGTTACTTGAAAGTGACAGGGATGGCCTGCACAAAGGTGGCTGGGGAGGTGCGGCCAGAGCAGGTGAAGAATAAGGGTCCATCTGAGTCAAAGAAGATGACGTCATATTGCTCCCCTGTGCTGAAGTCGCTGATGGTGAATTAGTTCCTGCTACCTCAGTATCATAAGTTTCATGAGATGAAGTGATTGGAGATGGCGAAAGAAGCGGACTCGGAGGAGATGGATGAAGCTGCAGGGCGTGGCTTTCAACTGATTCTGGGGAAGACATTGTAGCAACAGATCCCTCAACCATTGACATACCCGATGCAGAACATGAAGAGTCTTTCCCTGAAACACGACCTGCTTCAGCAGAAGCTATAGCTTCTGAAAAAGCTTGAGGAGATGTTGACTTTGAGTTAACCCCAGATTGAAAATCCTTGGTGAGAGCAAGCACAGGAGGAGCACTGTTATACCTTGATGGTGGATACGATACATGCATTGAACTAGTGTAAGAACCTTTGTTGGGAGGGATCCACCGGGACACTGCATTAGGCTTTGCTGGTCGTAAAACAGTGCCTTGGATTTCCTGCTGTTTAGATTTATTTTTCGGACCTACGCCATCAGTGGCAGGTTTAGCGTTGGAGAACGATTGTTTCTTTAGAGATGAGGCTGTCTTGTCACTTTTTTGTTTATTAGTATCAGCACTCACCTTCTGTTGCGAACCTTCCCTCTCTAACTTCTTCTGTCTCAGAGTGTCTTCTTTATCTTGCTTTAGCTCCCCATTTTCTGATGCAACACAATCCCCAGATATTACCTGTTCTGATTCCATGTTGCTAGTACCATTGGAAACTACAACCTTGGAGGGTATAGAGTTGTCTCTATCTCCTAAAATATTTTTTTCTGATGCAGAGAGATTAGAATCCATCTTTCCTTCCTGCTTGTGATTTACTTCGTCTGATGCACAATCTTGAAATGCATGATGTTCCACCTCCTCTTTCCAGATCATTTCAATACTATCATCATCCTGCAAACTTTCCTTGACAAAGTGGGCTCCAGATTCCCCCCTTCCATCCTGCCCATCAACGGCATTGCTGAATATCTCTTCGACTTCAAAAAACTCCTCAGGTGAAGCACCTTCAGTCCCATTCTCATCCTCACTTGGCACTTCCTCAGTGACAACAGATGGAACAGCATCAGGATCCGAAAAGAGTACCTGGTACAGATATGAGTATTCTTCAACTTCACAATTTCATAGTAGATATTTAAGGGGGAACTAAGATCCAAAGTGAGAAATAAATACCAGACCTCTGCTTTGAACCCTCTAGGAAATTGGTCTTTCGCATCCCATAGGACATCAACATCATCACGCATTAACATCAAAACATTTGAGCGAATAAATGTGGTGTGGAACATAACCCTGAACATCATTTCTTCCCTTACTAGGTCATCTTCCAAATGGACACACTCGAGAACAACATCTCCTTGGACACGACAATGGATGTCAATTTTCACCATTGAACACTCTTCCTGCAGTGAGGAATTAGCAGACTACTTGAGATTTCAGCTAACTTATCTTCATAAAAAGTCTCAACTTTAAAGCTGGGAATTACCTGTTGGTAGAAGCGAGCATGTTTTTTTGTCTTTAGAGTTGAAAAGAGGAGCTTAGAGCTCCTATTAGAAGTTGTTGAAGCAGGGTCCTGTCCATAGACGCGAAGTACAGGTCGACAGCCTCTCCCTCCATCAAATAGAGGAGGAAAACTAAGTATGATGCAATCTAAGGCAAAAGGTGTATCTGATGGCAGCCATTCTGAACCAAAATTTTTTCTGGAGATGTACTGGAGATATCTAAGCTGAGATGGCTGTGGATTCAGAGGTGACAAAAGATGGAGCAGCTCCCTAGGGGCCTGCTTGTATACCATTTCAAGAGTTTTAAGCTCACCAGTGTACTGTTTTCGGTACAAAAGAAGGCCAGCAAGCATAAAAGCAAGTACAGGCCAGCCTCCCCTCTCACAGTGCATTAACAGGACGTTTTGCTGACCCTCAAGTGAAAGCCAACTCTCACTCGAGCGCAAGAAGTGGTGGATCATCTCCAGAGGCAGAAGTGGACACCCTTCATATTGCCGAGGATAATCCATCACAGTCATATCATACTGAGACAATATGTCAGATATTTGGCTCCTCCTATCACCTTCCCTAAAGTTAAAAACCATGAAAGAAGCATCTGCATAGTGGTCCTGCAGCTGAGCTACAATCCCTCCCATATATGTCTTGTACTCATCTTCATCCAACACGTCAGTGGAGAAGCAGCAATCAAACACTGCAAGTATGACGTACAAAGGAAAAGAAGAGAAAATGTTAGTTAGTTACACTCTCAACCCAAAGAAGCTATAGCTCTAAAGAACTGCCTACTTTGAGATAATGAAGACAGTAATATAGTTCTTCAAGAAGAATAACCGCAGAAAAACATCTAAGCTTCAACTTCTAATCTAAAAGAAGCTGCAACACTAAAATGTAGGGTACTAGCACATTTTATCGCAAGGAGTTGCATTTCCTCTAGTCTAGGATTTCAGTTACATGGAAAAGCAACGGCTGATATTCCAAATGTAGCTAATAGGGATATTGATCAATAAGGAAACATGATAAAAGCAAAGTAAAATGCAGAAACAAGAAGCCACTGGAAACTATTCTTAAACATAGTTCATAAGCTCAAAAACAGAATAAAACACAAAAGTACAAACTTCCAGGCTAGAAAAACAGCAGCTTACCGTAAACCCGCTCAGAGATCTCTAGAAGCCGATCCGGCGGCTTCCTATAGAAGAACCGTCTGAACAGCGCCATCTAATGGCGCTGTTTCTCCCCTGATCGGATCCAAAACCCCCCCAATTCCACCCTTCACTTCAAAGTACACCAAATTCACCCGTAAAACAGATCTCTCTACAAAATTCCCAATTCAACAGTTCAATTGATCTCAAATTAACTCCCTTCTACAAATACATCAATAATTCACTTAATGTAGTAGAATAATCCAAAATACAGCTGGATTTCTTCAAATTACACTAGCTCAACCAATAAAACTCTCTAGAAAACAGAAGAAGAAGTAAGATCGAGGTGAAAATGAGTTTAGGGTTTGTAAGTTGAAGAAGAAGTAGAAAAATTCAAAAGAGAGTTGAAGAATGAATTAGATGAGAACGGAAGATATGATCGTTGCCATTGTTTTTAGGAAAGTCAGATAGATGGAGAGAGAGAGAAAGGCAAATTAGGCAAAAGCGAGAAGAAGAAACGTAGTGGACTGAAAAGTTTGAGAATAGTCGTAAACATACAGGAATCAACTGTGTACAACATACTTGGATCCGGAAAAAATATATACACCCGACCCGAACCGAACCCGTGTTGGTTCGTTGTCTGATGCGGAGTGGTGAGGGGCTAAATGGACCATGTGGCGTATATGGACAGAGAAAAGGCTGACACAGAAAAAGAGACATGAGGAATAGGGGTATAGGGGTTCCGACAAAAAAAACCAATTTTAATCACATGCGTCACCCCAAGTCCAAAGTACCCGGACCCGAATGAATCTGGTTCCACTCCTCTCTTTTTTCAAATTTGGGTTTTTTTGAGATGAGATATAATACGTGTAGTATGTCAAGTAGGATATATATGTCTATTTATTCAATTTAAGTGAATATAAAGCTCGGTTAGTTGAAGTGAAATTAAAAAGAACATTTATTTATTACTGTGTTTTTTTTTTCTTTTCAAAAAAACTATTTGCCTCCTAATGCCTTTTTAGCACACTTCTTTTGCTACAAATTGGGTCAATTGGAACTTTTACTATATTATCAATATTTTACTTAATTAGTTTTAATGTATGTATCTATTTTATTTATTTTTTATTGTTAGTTTAGTTAATTCTAATAATAATGTTTTTTTTAATTCTAATGTTTTCACATAGCATTTTTAATTTTAAAAAAAAAAAACTAAAAGCATTTTAGTATATTCTACTTATTTTTAGTTTAAGGTCATAAAAAGAAAAATTAAATTTTGTGTCAAGCCAAAATCAAATAAATAAATTAAAATTTAAAAATATAAAGTAATATTAAAAAAATTAAAAATAACTACAAACTCAATTGACTCCCCATTTTATTAAAATACAATAACTATTTTATACTATAGGATAATATATTATTGGAGATTTCTCATCAAATAATTTTTCGATAGTGATTAACTTCCTTGTGATCTTTGTTGGTAATGCAAAATACAAAATATAACCCTGTGGGAAGTAGCATGATTATGAGGGAATATTTAGTTGGTTCGATTTGATTCTTAAATTCTTGATTTGATAAAAGTGAAAATAGAAATCAAATTAATTTAGTTTGCTTTTTTCAAGTTTCTTTAAATTAGATTCACATTATTTCAATTCATTTTCTGGATTTTTTGAATGTATGATAATTGAATTTGTGTAGTTCAGGATAAAACTACCATTTGATTTCCAGAATTTTAAATAATCTAATCCACTGCCGTTGATACCCACCAATAACAAATATATTTAATATCTCAGACAAAATAAAATTCTCTTATTACTCATCTTTCATATAATCAACAAATCAAATAGCTCCTGCAGAATTTCCACGGTAAGGTTACAAAAAAGAAAAAATAGAAAATAAACTATGCTCTAATTTATTTTTTTGTCACGTGGTAGCTCTTTTTTTCTTCTTCTTTTATTAGGGTGTCAGTGAGAAAGCATGTTTGTTAATGCTTAGCGGTACCTTAAGGTTTATATTTATTTATTACTCCTATAAAATAAAAAAATAAAAAATATTAAAAAGAAATAGTTCAGAAGATAAAATAAAAAAACAGAACAATAAAGGAAGTGTCGAGCAAAAAATTGGATCACCATACACAATTGTTCCTTGGCTTCAATTTATTAACAAATTTTGAATCAATCAACAAGGTTGCCATCTATTAAAAAAAATTCTTGATGGAGCATTTTTCGTCGAATGAAATTTTACATAATTTTTTTTTGAAATAATCAAACTCCAATATAATATCGCATCTTCAATGAAAACTAAAAAAAAAAGTTTGACATTCAGATATTCTTTTGTCTTCATGCTTTTTTGTCTTGTAAACTCTATTTGATGCTATGTATTTTTATTTATTTATTTATTTGAGCTAACTAAAAAGTTTCACTTTAAAATAAAGAGTTGTTGCTATGAGAGATAGATTGTGTTTCCAAGATTTGAATTTACAATCTTTAATTAGTTACTATTATAAGTTATAACCTTGAGTGATATTTACGCTATCTGATTTTAAAGTCTAAGTTATGTTAGTAGAGAGGATATATTGTTTTTATTTGGAAGAAAGATTATGCATTGATGAAATTTACATAGTTTCTTAAGTATTACCTTTTCTGTTCATCTTTTTTTGTCTTATATTTATTAAAAATAGATGTTAATTTTTATTTGTATAGTTTTAAAAAATATAAGAAATAATTTTCACACTCTTAATTTACCTTTATTATCAAGTAAAGTTATTTTCCAATACATTCTTCAAAACATTAAATTTATTATATTCAAAGAGGGATATAATAATTTTCATTTTGTGTATTGCTTCTTAAAGATCAATATGTCAAGTCAATAATAAACAAGTAAAGATGGACAAAGGAAGTACTTAATATCGTTTTCAACTTTCAAACATTCAATTCATCATAATCAAGTATCTGAAGGTTAAACAGTTAAAATATTTAAATTTAAAATTAGGTTCGGACATTTGATTAGTTAATTTATTATGAATACAGTTTGTACACTTAAGAATATTAAT
The DNA here is from genome assembly GCA_029582725.1 of Solanum chiquidenum. Lineage (NCBI taxonomy): Eukaryota > Viridiplantae > Streptophyta > Magnoliopsida > Solanales > Solanaceae > Solanum > Solanum chiquidenum. The sequence continues at coordinate 3,661 of JAJOOS010004186.1, read as the reverse complement.
ACAGTTTTTCCTAATTAAATTATTTACTGAAATTTTTAATGTTCGTAAAAAAAATAATTAAATTCTTTAATGATTTAAACACCCAATCAGTCACTTGCATTAAATTAAAGAGTTGTAAATAACCATACATCTCCAACTAGGGGTAGGATGGAGACCACGCTAGATAGGGCTGGGCAAAAAAATAAAATGTTTCATATTTACTCTTCTATGTCCCAATGTCAAAAATTAAATTTATTTTTATATATTTTGAATTTATGCCCAAAAAAAAAGTAGTTTAGCAAATAGAAAATCTTGGTAATAGTATATTTTATTTACTTACTTTGTAGTGTTGTGGTAGGTGACCAAAGTGGTTAATAGGTTGGTTTTAACAACTCATGGGGGTGGAGAGTAAAAATAAAGTAAGTGTTTGATCATAAACGTTGTCATGTAAAATTTCAAATTGGTGATAGTAATGGTTGATAGATGATATAAAATATGGAACTGTTGTTATGAAAATCAAATTAGAAATTTAGGATAAAATTTGAAATTTTAAAAGTAACTCCAACCGTTAAAAGAGAGTTGAAAAAACAAGTTATAAGTTATTTTTTAAATTTGAAATACAACTTCAAGTAAAATTTAAAATTTTCATAATCAAATACTTATTTTCAAATAAAGTAAAAAATTATTCTAAGAAAATCATTTATAATTTTTATGGCCAAACGGAAATATTTGGAGCAGCAAACCATCACATGAAAGTATAAATTGAATACTTAAATGTATAAAAAAATAAAATTTAAAATAGCAAAAAAAAAAATTATACCTCATAATAGTGAAATAATATCAAAGGTGGCCACGATTTAAACATTAGATAATTTGATATAATTAAAGACAAAAGAGTAACACAAAGTCAACAAGTTTGCATTACATTTTTTATGATTATATATTTTTTTTCCAGGAAGAAAACATTATTGTACTTTGATATATCTCAAAAATGGAGGATGAGAAAAGACAGGAAGATATGATGATGAATCAAACAAAATATATGTAGTAAGAATTAAACAAAGTCATGTGACCATAATTTCTTGTCATGTTCATGAAAAAGACATTAATGCCAATCATCACTTTATCTCAGTATATATATATATATACTCCAAATATGCATGTAACATAACATGGCTCTGATGAAAGTGATCCTTTCGAACTCATATCGATGTTTACGTCAAATTATATTAATTTATGAGAATTAAATGAATTAATCAGATACAATATATATTAATAGTAGAATTTAGTGAGAAAAAAATATGTATATATTCAAATTCATTTAATTTTTCATGTGTTTTACTTCTTTATATTCAGATCGATTAACATAATTTACCTTTGCGTTCGGATAGAAAGTAGAAGGAGGGGGGAACCCACCACGTGTTTGTCATATGCTAAGTATTTAAGGAACATGATTATGATGATGGTAAAACTTAATTATCAATTAGAGAAAGTAGGAATGTGATAGATTATAAATTAAAGTTTTGACAAAAGGTGATAAGCTTTTTAAAGAGAAAAAAACATTAGAGAAGTACTGTATGATGCTGGGCATCATGTATGTTTCCCAATTACCAATTTTGCCTCATGAATTACTTTTTTCAAAATACACTTTACCCTGTGAATTTCACTTTATATATTTTTTATAGGAAAAAGGACAAATATATTCCCAAACTATTATAAATGGTATGCAGATATCCTCCGTTATATTTTTGGGACATTGGTGCCCCTGCCGTCCAAAAACTAAAGCATATATACCCTTTATACTAACGGGACATACACGTGTCATAATCTTATCCACCAATCCGACATTTATTAAATATCGGATGAACGGATACGATTGTGCCATGTGTCCCTACTTAGTCTTTCATTAGAGTGAAGGGCATATATGCTCTAGTTTTTAGACGGCAAGGGCATCAATGTCCCAAAAGTATGACGGAGGGTATTTGCATACCATTTACGATAGTTCGGGGGTATATTTGTCCCTTTTTCCCATTTTTATTGACGAATTTCACCTTCTTTGAAAAAAAAGTTTCTATTTAGGGATTTATATTTCTACTACACTTGGAACAGTCTATTTTGGAAAAAGAAAAGGAAAAAAGTACAAACATGTTTGATCTTTTTAATTCACTTCACTTTAATTTTTCATTTTCTCCAACGGTTGGAAATGTGAGAGGAGATTGAAAAAATTATTGCATGTTACAACTTATAATCTACAAAATAGAAAGAGTGGAAGTATAACTTTTCATATTTGAGTTTTTAACCAATAAATATAAAGTGATTGTCTTGAATGCATGACATGTACTATCAAAATATTCATATAGTTATTATTTATTGATGATAATTAGTAGTAGTATATATTCTCACTTCATTAAATACTTAAATAGTCAATACAAATAAATATTCACAATGAAACTAGAGTTTGAATTTATTAAATCAAATTCCGTGAATTGCTATATATAAAGTCAATATTAATTTTTCTATGGAAGATATAAGTATGTCAAAAATGTTTTTACTTATAATTTTATTTTCCTTTTGTATTCACCATTTTTATTTTAACTCGGAAATATTTCGATTATTACCTCTAGCTGGAATGGCACCATAATTTGGCATCCGCGTGAGGTCTGGACCATAATTTTACAGAGTACATAATTAGATGTCACCCAAAGTGAAAGCCAAGCAATTGTTGCAAAGGCCCTTTAAATAATAGCCCATCGGTGGAGCCCAATTATATTAACTCTAACATAGCAAAACTCCCATGTTCATGATTTGACATCATATCATATCGTATCATTATCCAACCAATGCTCATGTGGTCCTATTGCCATTACCTAACTAATAATATTACCACCTCTCATTTGATCACACTCTACATATCCTATATAAACTTGTGACGATCATGACAGAGGGCAGGCTGATGAATATGGATCAAAGATAAGCTTATGATAGAGGGGTATATATGATATCTTTAAGCGAACTCATAAGAAAGTGAAGAGTTCTACAAGACATAAACACAAATCCACATGACACACACTTTTGGACTCGATGAATGTTGTAGCCCACGGGACAAATCTGTCAGGCTTGTTCGGGGGCAAAGTGGACAATACACACCATGAGTTTGGGCCGTGACAAAATTACTCATTAATTGGTGATTGACCTTCTGGGATTCGTATCTTCTCAATATATCTACTGTAAGAAATGCTACATGTTTCTTCCCTATTATATATATCTGGATTTTCTTGGGCAATGACAATGGAGTTTCTCTAATATAACACGCGATAAAGCAGCTGGAAAATGCACCGGCTTCTTTACTGAGTTCCCTTGGAACTAACTATATGTATCTATCAGCAAGGTACAGAATACACTCACTACTCTATGATGGAAGGGCAAAAATGAGTGAGTTTTGACAGCTAAGAAGTATATACACTGACGCGGAGGATGAGAGTGGAGAGACAATACTCAGAGAATTTATTTTCAGGGCCTTGAGAAATTCAACGAATGAAGGACGTTTAGCCATTGCTCATTTTCTTGAAGCACTTACTGCAGCCCTTGAATAGAGTCCGTTCTTAACTTTGTGAGTCTTCTGTACACTGCTATGGATCGAGATCAACAGCTCATCGCGTTCAGCTACTTTAGAGTATATGAG
>JAJOOS010004185.1:0-15897 GCA_029582725.1 Solanum chiquidenum | reverse complement strand
GATTCGTTGCTGTCATTTTGAGTTCGTTGAAATTATCGAAGTTTGAGGTATCGCTACTTCTTTAATGGTTAATCCGTTTTATCTTGGGAGAAATTAATCTGCAACCTCGGATGCTTGAGGGGATTAAATTTCTTAAGGACACACAGTGGGTTCTGTGGACTCGGATAGTTCTTTGTGTTTTTCTTTTCATCTTTTATTATTTCTGGTTTACTAATCTGAATACAGGAGATAACAATAGCTCCAACCTCGATAAAGTCCCAATTTCAGCACTCTATCTCTCTCGTTGAATCTGATGAGGGTGTTGCTTGTGCATGCATGTGTTGGTTCCTTCATCTCACCCACCACTAGCTCCCACTTTAGCATTTCTAATTGGGTGTAGTCTTAAAAGAACCGGTTGCGGGTGAAAGGTGATAGAGTTAGCCCCTTCACTATAGAGTTATAACCTAAAAATTGCTCAAGTTTAGTGAAGATTTGCGGAAAAGTCTACTTGAGGTAGATCGTAATTTTTTACTTTTAGAAGTAAGGTGCTTTTTTACATAAAATATGTGTGTTGATTATTGTTCTCTATTTATTTGTTGATTATTGCTGAAGAACCTAATTCTTGAGTATATAGATGACAACATAAAATAACAACAAAAGAAGAATGAATTGGACTAGAATCACAAAGTATATAGGCTTTACTTATAATTCTAGTTCGATGAATAACATTAAAGGAAAAAAGAGTTTGAATTATGGGGTTACAATTTTAACTTTACAAGTCGGGATATGAGTTGGGATTGGAGTAGTGCTATACAACCTAGTATATTTGACAGCCATTTGCAGTATCTATCTACGTCCCATTATCCTTCCTATATTATTCTAGTTACGTACTTATTAAGTGTAGGTCAACCACCAAACGATGTATATGGTGCAGCGGATGGAGCTGATCCTTCTTTAATCAGAGGTCTCGAGTTCGCGTCTTAAGTAAGAAAAAATCTTTGATAGGGAGCGCTTTCTCCTGAATGATGCCCTATGTTGCGCGAATGCAAAATAATCGCTAGTCGAGCTTCAATGTGGGTACCTGATATCCAGTGGAAAACCAAAAAAACAAAATTGTATGTCTTTAACGTCTCACAAGTATGTGGATATATGCATGTGGAATGTCTTCTGCGTTATGTTCATTTCCGTAGTACCGCGTGTTTGCCACTTATGTGTATGTATATATAAAATAAAATGTGTTGAGACCAACATCAATAGATGGCATTCCAATAAACTATAGTTGTGGTTAATTTCCGTCTTAAAGTTTGAACACTTCACTTATTTCAAAATTATGAAAAAGATTCAATAATTTACTTATTTTAAAATAGAGAGAATACTATTTTAATCAAGGTTTTTTCCTGGGGCATCGTGTAATTATGTGACCTGGTTTGACGACACGGATCTTAAGAAAAAAATATATTCAAGTTTTTGAAATTTATATCATTCAATGGTTAGCGAAACACACATAAGGGTAGACTAGACAAATATTTGTCTAGAAATGCTTCTAGGCGCGTTTATCCATAAAATAATTGACTACACATTACATTTTTAAAATATATTTTATATTTACTTCTTTAAAACTTTAAACTCTCCCTTTTTAAGTCAGAGATATCGATAAATGTCACATTAGAGATGAGACCACGACTAAGAAGCTAAAGAAGATTAAGGTGGCTGTCACAATTGGAATAAATTAATTTATATGATGAAGTTTTAACCTTTAACCTCAACTTTTAACCTAATATTTATTTATTTAGATTTGCCACAATAGAAAAAAATTCACATGGAGTGTCATGTGGCAGAATTTTCAAACAAAAGAGATGCTTTCTCTCAACTTTGGAAAAGAAACGAATTAGTTTTAATTTGTTCATGCTTATCAGACACTTGTAATAACATGAAACAGATGAGCAAAATAACTGTTTGTTTAATTTTTTTGGTGCATGTACTGGTGTACAATTGATCAACGTACGTAGTGTCATTACATTCAAAATGATCTTTAACGGTAAGAGCTTATTTGTCGCTAAATATATTTTTTAGAGGCAATTATTACTCTTGTAAATGTATCTAAAGCCTATAACGATATTGGATTCAATGACAATTAACTAACATCGATATAAATTTTAATACTCTTTATTAATGTGCATATTTATTACCGCTAAAAACCATTTTTGTTATAATGTGTTGTGGAGATTTTTCAGGACAGGAGAAAATTGCATGTATATATAGTTTATTCAGAGGTGGAGCCAGTATTAGGAGTTTGAAGGTTCTACTAAGCCATCAATTAATTAAGGGGTTTACAAGTTAATATACATATATATTTATTTAATTTTCTAATACGAATACAAAATCTATAAAAAAAGCTACTAGATTCATCTGAATCCACAAACCTCCACTTAGCTTTGTCTCTATGAATTTATCCAACTTTGATTTTCAAGGACAATACTCAAGTACATATTCTTTTATTGTGGCCCTTACTCTCTAGTCTCTATATTGAACATGATGAACTTATCAGTTAGCATATCACAAGAGTGACCTGTCTCTCTCTATATAAAAGAAGAGATCTGGCAAGGCTGAAAGTTGGGGAGGGACCAACAAAGGATTATGATGTGGTGGTAAGTATTTCTTTATTTTTAATTAAAAGTTTTAAGTTCAAGTCTCCTAAGTATACATAGTCGTTTTTGTTAGAAAACGCTAGCTTTTGCTCCAATAATGGATTTTTTAGCGCGAATTCAGATTCAATAGGACTTCAAAATAAATATCGGACACCGAATGAAAAACCAAAAAGTAGGGCAGGGGGCATATATAATAATGTAGGGATGAGTGGCATTTTGTACGAAACCGTGTGAAGAATAAACATTATCCAACTAAGCAGTGGGCAGTGCATGTGGATCAGTATTACTCCATCCGTTAAGTTACATATGTGGCCCTATTTTATTTTACGTTTTAGAAAGAACTAAAAAATACTTCCAAGTAGGGGTGGGCGTTCCGGATTATCAAATTTTGGGTTTGATAATTTAGTAATTGATAGTTAAAAGTAAATATCAAATTTTAAAATTTTAAAATTTTAAATTTTGATTCGATAATTTAATAATCAGTAAATTAAATTTTGATTTGGTATGGTATTCGGTAACGCCGTATTGAATTTATAGTCAATTGTATTACAAAGTTGATACTATTTCTCCAATCATTTTTATTTTTTTATGTGGAGGCACAATATAACATAACAAAAGATTAATAAGTAAGAAGACATCAAGAAAAAACAAATTGATACAACTAAAAGACATGTATTTGGGTTGTTTATGTTTATTCTTTAACCTTTTCTTTGAACTTGTACTAATGAGTAATGGACATGTTGATATATGACTTTCATTAAGTAAATAATTCGATATTTGAGAAATATCAAATATCGAATGGTACTAATATCTCATACCAAACCCAAACCCGAATACCATAATTCTAAAATTTTACTCCCGAATACCATACCGAATACCCAATTACCGAATATCAAATAACAAAAAATATTTGGTTCGATTCGATAATTCGGTATTGCATGCCCAGCCCTACTTCCTAGCCCATTTTATGTGGTATTTTTTTTTTAATTCGTTTAAAAAAATGTCATTTTACTATTATTAGAAACAATTTTATTTTAATATCTATCTTATAGCTTAATAAAATGATTTAAATCTGCACAAATATTTAAGGATTGTCTTATATAGCCAACTTCAAAAATCTTTCTTTTTTTCTTAAATGTCATGTCAAGTCAAATGGTGACACACAAAATAAGATGGAGGGAGTACTTTTAAAAAAAAATAAAAAAAATAAATACATATATATATATATATATATAATCTAATTGAACTTTTCATTTTATATTTAATGACAAAGTTCTCTTGCTATGTAGATGTTATGGCATATTTAAGAGTAAATTCCTTAGATAGTCACTTATGTTTGAGAATTTGTCCTATAATATCACTTTTGTTTCTTTTAGGATTCCTATTTCTTTTTAAATATACTCTTCTCTCCTAATGGGATGATGTAAGGGTCCTGATCCAGTTACTCGACATGGCACGGTGACGGCAAAGGATTGGCATGAATGACTTTGTCAAGGGCCTAGGTGCGGGTGGAATCAACCATGTATAAGGTGGGCGAAGTGTTAACATGGCTTAATGATGCCAAACAATGTTAGTCAGGTAGTGTCATAACAGGAAATGGACGTTGGCAAGGCAACAGGCCATGGCATGGCATGGGCACTGACCGGCATCGGTTGTGGGTAGATTTGGCATGAGGAAAACACACGGTCTGGAAGTGCGGGAAAAGCGAGCTGAGCTAAATTAAAGCATAGACAAATATGAATGAAACGCAACAAGAAAATAATGAATGGCACGAGTGGATTAAAAGTTAGCATGGCCAAGGCAAACGCAGGCAAGGCAACGACAGGCAGCAGCAGGGCGTTGGTAGTGCGCAGGCATGGAACATGGGAGGATGAATTCGGGTGGACTTTGATCAAGCAATGACTATACAACATTTAGACATTGCATTGGAGCCAAAAATAGGGAGGCAAATGGCAGCAAAGGTGGGAAATCCAGTCAGCCAAAGTCACATGTCAAGCACATGCGACGGTTACCTTTTTGTAACCGTTTGTGTCCAAATTCATTGTAACTCTTGTAATGTGTTTGAATCCAAAATTTGAATGCTCTTATCAGTTGGGGATGTCAACTGAAATTTAACTTAGTGGGTTGATGTCTTGACAAGTGTTAGACATGTGTCACAATGCCATGCAATGTAAAACACAAGGTTGCCACATGGTCTATAAATGTGCAGTCTTGGTGTTGGACGAAATTAAGGGGTGAAAAGAGGGAGGATTAAGGCTGGAATTTCACCAAGACACTTAGAAAAAATGTGAGGGTTTTAAATACTGTCAAAGGCAGCAATCGACTTGTAATTGTGCCTAAGTTGAAGTCGAAGTCAAAGTTGGGACAGAATTGTTGTTCTAACGAGTGAGGTCATTTGTATTATTTTGATTATTAATATAAAGGTTGGGTTTGTCCGTATTTGATGTGTGCATTTCATTGTTAAGCTTCAAAAAATAATCTAAGGGAAAATAGAAAATGTTATTGAACGTTAGGCAGAATAGGCTGAGTTAAGTGTGGGACTTGGCTGCCGCACAGTGGGCTAACCTCTTGCACTGAATTTAGGTGAAGAAATCTGCATGTGTGACAGATTCCATGTCACATTATTCTCTTCTTCTTTTTTTAACAAAATATTTTTTAATAATACAATAAAAACTTGTTTAGTATCTCTATCATAAATAACTTCTTTTTCGTATTAATTAAAGCATATACTCCATTCTTCAATTTTATAAAATAATAAGATTTTAAATTAAAATTAACTAATATTTATTATTTATTTGTCAATATTTTTTTAAAAAGAATTATAAGTAAAGAATATAAGTAAATAAAATTCACAAACTAATTTACAAAAAAAATTATCAAAAATTATAATTTGTGTAGATATTAAATTATATTGTAGGTTCCATCTGGTAAGAGTTCTAATATGTAATATTTATTTAAAAGGGTCCTATTTTATATATTCTTCCAACCGTATGTCACTCCCGTCGTGAATGACACCCACACTAAATCATCGATGGGAGAACCAACTATCTACTAACACACCATCAATTAATCGACCTTAGAACAATAATTTAAACAAGTAAACAAATTGTTTATGTCTTAAAAGCAACTTTCATAAAGTAACAACCAAAGTCTAAACAAACGCGAAAACCCCCTAAAAACTTAAGATCGCGTACCAAAATTCTACATCGCCTAGACTAAGGGGATGCAACTCCAAAACAAGAAAACAATCCAAAAGTCTAAGTCCAAGCAGATGGACTAGGTGATAAAGAGGAATCCACAACAGTCTAGAAGAAATAATTAACCCTTGAATTCGGTTAGAGTTGGACTCACAATTGAGGTCGCGAAGCAAAAGCCAGAATACGATATGTACTCAACAAAGAAAGAACAAGACAAATCATAGAATACTGATAGAATTATCGATCAGCTCCAAAAACATGAATATAAACACATAACTAAAACATAGTAAAGACAAGTCAACACATAATCAATCAAGTTAGAAATTCAACAAGACTTTCAGTCATCAATCCTAATTTAACATTTACATGAAGCATGTCCACATAATCACAAACAATTTCGGTTCACTTAAGGAACTAACGCACAAGGAAAGTAGGAAAAATCAAACATATATATACCAAGTGTGGTATTCGAGTCAATCGTTAGTAAAATTGTATCGATGTGATATATACTCGAGTCAATCCTATAGATATCATGTACCAAGCGTGGTACCTAAGCCTGTGGTTATTGCATACCAGGCATGGTATCGAGTCAATCATGGTAATATCATGTACTAGGCGTGGTACTCAATCCAATCATTAGTCAAACAAGCACAATCACAATCAAAATATAATCACACTTGTATATATAAGTAAACAAAACACCTTCATTGCATGAGATTGTCAACAATTCATCATTTGATATTCAATCCTTGCGTTTTTTCCAACATGCATTTCACATGTTTCATTATAAAGACAGTTAACATGCATACATACATAAATTTGAAAAACAACAATGATCACCTATATATCTCGAATTAAGCCTTGAAAGCTTTATTGAAACCGAGTCTTTAATCTCCCTTGTTAATTATGAATTATGGCTTGTTCTAGGTCTACAAATAACAATAATGCAAACAATTAACTCAACTTGACCTAATTATACTCTGATTATAACTTAATCCTAACCACATGTCAGTTACACGAACATCTCACCCAAATCAGAGTATTTTCCACCATAAAATCAACATAACATCTCCTTTGAGATCACCCATAAAAGATTATAAGGCCTAAGAATCAAATAGTCGGATAGGGGAGTGAATTACGTACCTTTACTGATGAATTGATTGAAAACTAATAGAAATCACCTAGGTGACCCTTTTCTTTTTAATCTGTTTGAATCATAATGCATCTTTTGACAACTCTTTCATTTCAACTTTACATATGACACGTTTAAGACAACACGATTAAATAGTATTTTGATATATTATATATATCTTTAGATTAAAACAACAAATTTAAAAATCTTCTTTAATTTTATGTCAAATCAAAATCAACCAAATAAATTGAAATGTATGAAGTACATAAAGTGAGACAAAGGGCTAGCTTGTTTCAGGAACTTTTAGGGGTTGTTTTGTACGCAAGATAATGTGTATCTAGGATTATGTTTATGGTTAAAATTTTACTCTGTTTGATTGATGGTAAATATTTAATGTGCGAGAAATTTATATCTTCAACTAAAGACAAATTAAGTATATGAAATTTCCTTTAAATGTAATTTTTATTTCATTTACAACCAAAATATCACTCAACTATTACTATTTCTCTCCAAATATACTTAATATTTCAAAAGTTTCTTTCTCTCCTAGTTGCGCCTTCCAGGTCGTGAAGTTGAGGTTACCTTGCAGTTTGATGGGTAATTGGGCAGCTGGATTAAACTGTACCACATGAGTAGTAGTCGGGACTGCAACGACATTGTCACTAGTGATAGCAGGTACAACCACAGTTTTGAAGAGGAGAGAAAGAAAAAAAATGAATCAGACTCGTGAGTGTTTTAGAGGGCCTCTGATACCATAAAGAGAATGAGAATCAAAGAAAACTTGAATGATATTACTCAATCGTAACATCAACTTAAATACAAGTAAGATGTAACTAACTTGACTAATTTTAAGGAACTATAACAACTTAATATGTAACTAACTTGACTAACTCTAAGGAACTACTTTAAAAACTTAATCCAATCTTGTAGAAATGATTGGATCAAACGATTTGAACTAAATCTATCTCTAACAACCTGATAACTATTTATAACTGAATCTGCTGCGAGTATCTCAACAACCATGTCATATCATTAAATTTTCAGTTTATTTTAATAATAGAATTATTTAATTCATTTAACTAACATAATAGTTTTGTTTGAAAAAATAAATAGATTAGTTTATTAAGAAGAAATTTGCATACTTACAAAAAAATTTCGGTACTTAAACTTTATATTATTTTACTAAATAGTCATTCATGTTTTAATAAATGCCTATACAAATCATTTTTATTTTTAAAAAAAATCAATAATATCACTCAAATATTACTATTTTAAAAAAATAAATACTAAATACCTCAAAAGTCTCCTTCTATTCTAGTTGATATGACATATCATTAAACCATCATTTAAAAAAATAATAGACATATTTAACTCATCAAACTTATGTCTCTACAAAAAAATATAAATTTCATGAGAAATTATGAAGATTATAAAAAATAATAATCTAATTTTCAGATTTTTCTACCAAACAAAATTCAATGAAAATAATATTTGTATGCAATTATTACCTGAGAATTTTTGAAATCCCAAAATAAATTATCTGAAAATTTCAAAAAAAAAATCATAAAAATATTCAAATAAATTTGTAAGTTTGACATAGAGAAAAGTTGGTAAGAAAGAGAAATTTATTAATTTAATTTTTATTTTATTCTATTCTTTTATGATTATTAAATTATATTTTATCTTAGTATATACAATTGAATACCAATATATATTCGTATCTCATCCCAAATTCACGAAACACAAATAATAATCAATTAAATTGCCTATTTTAATTCAATAATACACATTATACTAGATTAATATGATCATTAATAAAGATCAAATCTTTATTTTTAATATAAATATTATTCACGTTTATTCTTTTCAAAAAAGATATGTACGTATGGATTTCAAAATACATAATTAATTATATTTTAATATTTAATTGACCTTTAATATTATTGATTCATCATACAATATATGATTAATTAATGTAAGTTGACATTCATGAGTGATTTTTATATACATATTTTTTGAATATATGTATTTATAAGTACTCAAAATTAATGGCATTGTAATAAGTTTTAAAAAGTTATTCTTTATAACATACAAAAAATCAAGAGTTTAATTATGATAAAATATTCATATGCATGACAAATTCTTCTTAATAAACTAATATATATATTTAAAATAAAATTATTATTTTATTTAAATGAGTTTAATGAATTAAATAAGTCTATTATTAAAAAAAATGAATCTTTAATGACATAGCATTCCAACTCTAAGAGAGTAAGGCTTTTGAAGAGTTTAATATATTTGAAAAAAAAAAGTAATAATTTAGTAATATATATCTTCATCCTAAATAAAACAAAAATGATATTTAAAGGTAATTTCTTAACTTGGACAACCATTTTTTTTAAAAAATTAACTCTTCAACTAAATAGAGTATAAATATCAACCATAATCCTAATGATCTACCTTATCTATTGAACTTGATATTATTTTATTCAAATCTATAATTATGAAATAAACTTTATGGGCGAACCAAACTACCCATGTAACTAATTATGGTGGAAAATATATATAGACCGATGATGATGTCATTAAGCAGACCAGTGACGTCATTATTCTATGAAAATATGAAACCCAATTATTCTTATTTTTATTCTATAAATATATACTCTTGGTGGGTAGGATTTAGCTAAATCACAAGTCTCCATAGACCACAAAATAGTAGTACAATTAACATGGAAGACAAAAGTGAGTATTCTTGTCCTCATCATCCTTGTGCAGCTTGCAAGATCCTTCGTCGGAGATGTGTGGAGAAATGTGTGTTGGCACCTTACTTTCCCCCCACTAACCCATTCAAGTTCACCATTGCTCATAGAGTCTTTGGTGCTAGCAACATCATCAAAATGCTACAGGTATTGGGGGTTTCTTCTTTTCTTTTTTTTTTCGTTTTTCCACCTGGTATTTGGAGTTCACATTAAAATTCTAACTAAATCTAGATTACGCACCAGAAGATCCATTTGGAGGTAACGCTCCCAACATAAGTTTCTCCATAAATCAGGCTCAAATTCGAAATCTATGATTAAAAATAAAATAATCTCGTCGCTGCATCACAATCCATATTGGTCATTCATGAAAGCAGACTAAAATAATTTTCCAAACCAACACATGTGATGGTTGTGTTTCGTATTTTCTACTCAATATTTTCTTATTTTTCTGTTTTCTCATTTACCGACCTTATAATTACTTTAACTTTTAAATCATATCGCTGTTACTATTGTTATTCATAGTAGTAATAATTTTAATTAAAATAATTCATAATACTTTTAAATCATCATCAAAATTGTTCTTTTTTCAATTAATATAATTGGAGAACATTATTCTGAATATCTTTTAAAAAATTTCACAATCAGTAACATTCATTGAACTGTGCTAAATAGGTTTCAACTGAATTTGTTTTTTCTTGTTCAATATTTTCTTTCCTTTGACTTTGCACTTACTTCCTTTTCTTGGACCAAAAATACATAAAAAGGAAAAAAAAAGTGTAGTGTGTAACTCCTTTAAGTCGAAATCTTTTCCACGTTACACACTTTAGCTTTTATTTTTCATGATTTAAAACTAATTGCATATATTACTAAAGTTTATATACTTTTCATTTTAAAGTGAAATTATCATTGCGCAACACTCCTTACAATATAATTGCATGAATCATAATACTATTCGTTATACTTTGAATCATAATATTATATTTTCAAAATTAAAACTCACGTCAAAATGCATGAATTGTAATTAGGAGCTTCCGGAGGATCAAAGAGCAGATGCAGTGAATAGCATGGTGTATGAGGCGAATGCAAGGATTAGAGATCCAGTTTATGGTTGTGCCGCAATAATTTGTCAGCTTCAAAAACAAATAAGTGAGCTTCAAGCAGATCTTGTCAAGGCTCAAGTAGAGATTATGAAAGTTCAGACACAAAATACCAATTTGGTGGCATTAATTTGCACAGAAATGACACAAAATCAAGAAAATAATAGCACTAGTATTGAGTCTCCTGATCATCAACAAGCTTATGGAAATTCCAACACTTCTTTGGAAGACAACAATGTATATGCACCTTGGAAATCACTTTGGACATGATTAACAAAAGAGTTGAACTACTTCTACAGGATTAGTTTACAATATTGGACCCAAGGGGGCGGGGGGTTCTAATATATATTATGATTCATGACTACTTTCTTCTTATAAATTCAAGAAATTAAGCAGAGTGAAAGCTGATATTCTTTCAAATATTGAAATAATATCTGCAAAATAATGTTTTGTTTTACTACTTTTTTCATTTTTTCCGACTTGAACTTGAAATTGAAATATTTGTTTGGGGTTTGTTTTTAATAAAATAGCGCGATTCACTCACAATTTTCAATTTTTTCTCCAAGTGAAATTCATGCCTTTGGGGTGAGGGTGAGGGTGGGGATCTCAACTAAGTACTCCTCTCCACACTATATTATACTTTTAACAAGCATCCCAACCTAATGATTATCTTTGTACTGATTAAAAAAGGAGATTAGAATTTTTTTTTATTCTTTGTGAGTCATTGTATCAAAAGTTGCAATAAAAAAGATTATATATAAGTAGACATACGTGGCGTGGGAGTTCCATTTCATCACAATTATACGAGATAAATTACAAAAAGCATACAAAGAACACTATCACAACATTACAAAGAACTTATTGAAAACACTCTTGCAAGATGCAACACAAGAAAATTAGACTAGGATCCACTTTGGACTCCAACCAAAGCTAGAGAAAATTTTGTTGAAAAGTGCTACCATCAAATGAGCCCGATCTAAATTTAATAAAAACTTCAATATAAATATCAAACACCGAATGAAAATTAAAGAATAAAATTATAATTAAATAAATTTGAAGTTGAATCCCCAATATCTCGAAAACGGATGTCTTTTCAAGCCCCCAAAAGACATTTTCTTTTGTGAATAAATTGTAAAATTTGTGTCGGCAAACAATTGGAAACTCAAAGTTGCAAAAGTATGTAAATAGAACGTGAGAAAAGAAAATAAGAAAAGTTGTTGATTAACTTAACATGAAAAGGAGCAAAACGAATGTCAAAGTCCATGATTGGATAATAATTCTAAATTCTACTTTTATTTTCCTAATTATGTTATAATCATAGTAGATGTTCACTCATTGTCATATTATGCGTCTCATAAAAACGAAGTATTATACCATTTAGTATAATTCTTCCAAGATTTTGTCCACACTGAATATTATGAAATACGTTATATCACATATATAACATGATGGATGAACTTAATACCCACCACCCTATTAGTGTGTATTTAACAGGGTTTTTTTTCATGTATAAATTTATAGGAAAATTATATAATTAGACGTAATTCACTATCATAGATATTATTATATTATCAATGCCTAGTTTTGTTACTAATTGCAAAATGCAAGTCTTGGATATATTGCTATTTTGGTCTTCAGTCTTGTATAAAATTGACCATGTAAAACATGTTTGACATTCTATTAAACAAGTTCAAAATTCAACTTCAAATACATAGAGGTCATTATTATTTATTTTTGTTGATAGAAAATTTATATACGTGGTTCACGTTGTGGATGTTTCCTCAAGGGGTTTTAACATTATTAATTTTTGCACTACTTAAATATAATTCACTTTTTAAATTTGAGTATTATATGATATACGAGTCAATATATTATCAGGATAAAAATAACCAGATGTCATATGGAAATTAACAAATCAAATTTCGAAAAAATCAGACAACAATATATATATATATATTCTCGTTACTGCTCTCTCACACTTCCCAATTTGCATTTAAGCACACCAATTCCAGCGAAATTTAAATTCTAAAGGGGTCACAGTCGGAATGGAAGAGGCGATACACAAATCACCTTAAATCTAAGAAGTCGAGTCGGTGGGTTGGTCCGGGTGGAGAAAAAAAAATGAATTGAACTGAAAATCTTTTCTACTTTTTATGTCCACATGTTTGCTTTAAAAAGGAAGTAAGGCCACCTCTGAAGTTTGAGAACCAGCTGGAACTTGGATTGCTGACAAATCTAATATATCGAAAGTTCAAGATACAATAATTTAGTGTAATTTGGTCAATCTATCTATACTCGCACCGAAAATGAGAAATTCACTACATAAAAGAGAAAACAAACTATTGAGAGGATATAACATTACAAAATTCACTTAGAATAAAAGGATATTTGCATAAATGGCGGGATAACAAATATACCGGTTATGTGTAGGGGGTTTTAAGGGATATAATGGGATCATGCGCTACTTGACTACTTCATCTAATTTGATGCTTTAAGATTGTAAGTTGATTGCTCAGCTGATGATTTCAATTTGTGTTTGGATTATTTCGTTTGATTATATTCTGTTTTCTAATTAAATTTAGTGTTTGTATTCAAGTGATTAAATTAAGTTTGAGTTAAAGTTGAGCTAGTTAAGATGGGTTGAATCAATAAATGGATTTGTCACGTCCCGAGTTTACACCCTCGATGTGGCCGACACTCGAAACTATTGATGGTCCCCAAGCGAACACTTGGACTGGCTCAATACTCAGCAGAAGACTTACTCAACAATATATGAACTCAAAAGTAAAGATTTACTCATTTGTCTTAAGATAAATAAACTCAGAAATGTATAAGAACATTCAACTGGCTAAAAGAAGGCAACTCAAGTCTTAAACATTTAACAATAGAGATGGAAAAGACTCCTCAAAACACTACTGTCTATTAAGCCTCTAGATACTATGATAGACATCGAGACAAGACCCACGACATCTTAACAAGACTGAAAAGTAAAATGGGAATCCTCCAGAAGCAAGAAGGCTCACCAAAGCAACTCTGAAACTGCAAGTGGTATCAACGGAGTGTTTGTTGATAATCCTGAATACATGTATCTGCATCATGAAAAAATGCAGGCCAAAAAGCATCAGTACATTGAATGTACGAGCATGCAAGAGGAACGCTAAAGCACATACATAAGCTTGAACTGATAAAAAGGAAGAACATACTCACCTCATCTCAACTCAACTCAAAAATACTCAACTCAGAAATACTCAACTCAGAATTACTCAACTCAGAAATACTCAACTCGATTCAATATAAAAGCAACAATAAAGATATAGCATAAAGAAAATGTTTAAAACAATAGACAATACCTCAATGTATTTAAAATAACAATAATAAACTCTTTTACTCATATTTGGGAGATACTCTAACCTACAACCATCATTATGAGCTATGTGATGATACAACGTCTCGCCCACACTTCCAGAACTGTCTTATACCTTGTCGAAGTATAAGACATCCTCACCTAAGTGGATCCACTAAACTATATTTAAAAAAGCAATAAGGAATCATCTAAAAAGTATGACCCTTTACCCATGTTGGCATACATGGTTTATGAGGACTTGTCCCCATATCGGTGCTCAATACTACTCCCAATAATATAACTCATGCTCATATGTTTAAAAATATTTTCTCATCCTCAAACTTTGAGATTATTACTCAAAAGGCTCTCTTAAAAGAGATAGTGCTCAAAAACTCCCCATGAACTCACTTGGAAATCAAAGTTCCCTATCATTTTAAATGTAAAACATTTACTCTTTGGAATACTTAGTTCCCTTATATTAATTTTTGAAAACATGAACTAAACTCTCCTCATCCTCATGATCAAGTACTCAAGTCTCAAAACAAGTTCTAAAAGTTTGTAAAAGACTTCTCAAAAGACTCTCTCGAACTTTACTATTAACTCTATCTTGCATTTGAAATGTGAATTCAAGAATTATTATTAGGATATATAGGATTTCTAAATGATTAGCTGAAGTTTGGATAGTTAAAATCCAAAAAAAAAGAGTGAAGATACGTTTTAAAAGAACTTAGGGACAAAGAACGGGGGAAGGCGACCCTGGCGCAGGACGGCAGCCCCTCAACTTCAGATGGCCAATTCTGGTGCACTGCAGGCGTACGTCCCACGCCAGACCTTCTGGCGCATTTGGGCGTGCCGCGCCACCCATTCCCCAGAACCTTGTGACAAATTTTTCTTCTCGATTTTTGGCCCTAATTCACCTAAAATCGATTGATTCCTTTCAAACTCTCTTAAATTCGTAAAACCAACATAAGTAAACAAAAATCTACTCAAATCTCCTCAAGAACAACCCTCAAACTCAAAACTCTCGCATCAAGAACTCATCAAAACTCCATTTACAAAGAATGAAGAACAAAACCTCAAGATATTCATCAAGAACCTCAATACACGGATTTTCATGGATGAATTTAATAAAGAAACTCATGATTTGCATGAGGGTGAACGAACCCTTCACTATGAAAGCTTAACCTCTTAAGGATCAAATTCTTGGAGAAATTTCTCAAAGATCGCAAGAATCTTGAACGCTCGAAGCTTTTCTCCCTTTTTTTCCTCTTGAACTTTGCTCTAACCTTCCAAACATTTTAGACATTAGCGTAAACTAATTTTAATCAGCTTTAACCCCTAATTTGGGTGGAAAAACGTGCGGACTTAGTGGGTTAAGGAAAAGACCAAAATCCCCCTCCTTAATTCAGATGAATTTCTTTAATTGGGCAAGCTGAATTCAAACGGGCATATCTCCCTCATCCGAACTCGGAATTTAGCAAACTTGGTGGCGTTGGAAAGAGGACTCAAAGATATTTCATTTGATATCTCATGGTCCACCTAACTCATTCTTTACTGAAAGTGAAACGACCCCAAAAATGCCCAAAAATGTGCTTCGGAAACACCTATAATTGTAATTTCCATATATCTCAAAATCCGTGCATGATTTCGGAAATTCGACTTCATATTCTTATTCAGGGGGTCAAATTGAGTGGGAAATGGGTCTAACCCGAATTTTAGAGCAACCGTATCAAAATTCGAAA
>JAJOOS010004184.1:0-18589 GCA_029582725.1 Solanum chiquidenum | reverse complement strand
ATCTTTAAGATAGTTTTTTTTATCCATAGGATAACTAGAATCTCTTACCTAGAATCATATATGTTTTAGTAGACCATCAATAGAATTTAACCTTCATGTTATTTAGTTCAATATTTAGATACCCTAATTACCCTTTAGAAATATATTTAAGGCTAAGATATTTACCTTTAGAAATACCTATTTTTAAGAAAACAAGTAAGAAAGTAGACCTATATGTTTGTTTTTTTAAACAAAAAATAAATATAACTATAGAATAAGTCCCAATAGCTAGGCCTATTTTATATTCTTTAATTCACCCCTTTACGAAAATATATTTGTTATTGTCACTTTCCAAATCAAATATTACTAAAACATTTTAATTTCTTAACATGTTATTTCAAGATTTTAGCTATGCCAACATGTTCAAAAAACAAGGTACATACATATATATGTCATACGCAAAAGGTACAAATCCTATATTTTTTTTAGTTTTCTCTATACGTGACTTATTATTTTGTTACACTTTCATATATATTTTTCTCCTATCACTTTTACAAATGTTATTTATTCTTTTTTTTATAATTTATAAATCCCAACACTTTAATACGCACATTATTTTACTACATATTTGCACCCGACTATTATCTCATTTTATTTTATTTCCTTTCACGTCTTAATTCTATATGTGAATAAACGACAAATTTCCATATCCTTTAAACTCAACATTTATTTTTGATACATTTATATAAGATACATCTATATTATTTTCAACATATAAAATTATCATACACTTTAGTACACTTATTTATTTATTTATTACTATATGATAAACATACTACCATTAGTTTATAGACATATATATGTCGTACCTTGTATTTTACTCTTTTCTTAAAATAAAATCAATTTACTTACCATTGATTTTAAAACAAATAAATAAACACATTTTTTCTAACTATATTTTCCTAAATTGAGTTTAAGGACTATCTTCGGATAGACTCTGAGGGATGCTTAACACCTTCCCCTCGAGTAACCAAAATCCTTACTCAGAATCTCACTGGTTTCGCAGATTAAAACAGAGTTTACATCTACATATTTAAAAAATGGTTTTCCTAATATTTTCCTTAAAATTTAGGTGGCGACTCTAAAACAAAAATAATTTTCTTCCAAAAATCAGAGTGTCAACCATATTATGTTGTGAACTGTTTCGGCTAGTTTGAAATAGGGTGCGATAACTGCTCCTCCACCAAGTGTAAACACATAACCACTTATGGATTTTACTTCATTTGACTCGGTGATCCAATTTGCATCACTATATCCTTCAATCATGCCAGGATATTTATTATAATGCAAAGCATAGTATTGTGTATGTATCAGATACTCCATCACACGTTTCATTGCCATCCAGTGAGTTTGATTCGGATTACTAGTGAACCGACTTAGTTTACCAATAGCGCATGCTATATCTGGTCGCGTACAATTCATAATATACATCAAACTTTTCAACACTCTGGCATATTCCAATTGAGAGCCACTTTCACCTACATTCTTTTGAAATGTAAAGCTTAAATCAATTGGAGTTTTGACAACATTGAAATTCAAGTATTTGAACTTATCCAATACTCTTTCAATATAATGGGATTGAGATAATGCTAGTCCATGAGGAGTTGTGAGAATCCTGATCCCTAAGATCAAATCAGCAACTCCTAAGTCCTTTATATCGAACTTGCTGGACAGCTTGCTCTTAGTAGCATTTATATCATAAATATCTTTACTCATTATTAACATGTCATCAACATACAGACAAACAATGACTTCATGATTCAAATCGTTTTTAATGTAAACACACTTATCACATTCGTTAATCTTGAATCCATTTGTCAATATTGTTTGGTCAAATTTAGCATGCCATTGTTTGGGTGCTTGCTTGAGCCCATAAAGCGACTTCACAAGTCTGCACACTTTCTCTACTTTACCAGGAACTACAAACACGTTAGGTTGTTCCATGTAAATTTCTTCCTCCAACTCTCTATTTAAGATGGTTGTCTTTACATCCAATTGGTGGATTTGAAGATCATGCACTGTTGCCAGGGCTATCAATATCCTAATTGATGTTATCCTTGTTACTAGAGAGTATGTATCAAAGTAGTCCAGACCTTCATTTTGTCTGTATCCTTTGACTACAAGTCTAGCCTTATATTTGTCAATAGTCCCATCAACTTTTATTTTCCTATTAAAGACCCACCTTGATCCTAAAGGTTTATTTCCTGGAGGAAGATCAGCCAATTCCCAAGTATGATTACTTAAAATTGATTCGATCTCACTATTGACCGCTTCTTTCCAATAAGTTGACTCAGACGAAGACATAGCTGCTTTAAATGTTTGAGACTCATTTTCAAGCAACAGTGCCATAAAATCTAGTCCGAAAGAAGTGGGTTTTCGTTGGCGATTACTACGCCTAGGATCCTCACTAGGTAGTGTATTTTCCATTGATTCTTCCCGTGGTCGTTTAGGTCTTTCACTAGTCAACTCACATTCAGTTTTATACGGATAAATGTGTTCAAAGAACTCAGCGTTATTTGACTCAATTATCATATTAACATGAATCTCAGGATTGCCAGATTTTTGAACCAAAAACCGGCAGGCCTTACTGTTCACATCATATCAAATATATACACAATCCACTATTTTGGGTCCAATTTTCACCCTCTTGGATAAAGAAACCTCTACCTTGGCTAGACGCCCCCACACTTTGAAATATTTCAAGTTGGATTTTCTTCCTTTCCACAACTCATATGAAATTGATTGCGTTTTGCTGCGGGGTACCCTATTGAGTATCTTATTAGCCGTAAGGATGGCTTCCCCCCAAAGGTTTTGCGGTGAACGAGAACTAATTATCAAGGCATTCATCATTTCCTTTAATGTTTTATTCTCCCGTTTCGCCAAACCATTTGACCGTAATGTATAGGGTGCAGTAGTTTGATGAATAATACCATATTCCAAACATATGTCTGCAAAAGGAGATTCATATTCTCCACCCCTATCACTCTGAATCATTTTATCTTTAGATTCAATTGATTCTCCACTTCATTTTTGTATTTCTTAAATACATCGATTGCTTCATCCTTACTATTAAGCAAATATACATAATAAAATCGAGTGCAATCGTCAATAAAAGTTATAAAATATTTTTTCCCACCATGAGATGGTGTCGACTTCATATCGCATATATCTGTGTGAATTAAGTCTAAAGGTTTTTAATTTCTTTCAAAAGACTTATAAGGATGATTAACAAACTTACTTTCTACACAAATTTCACATTTCGATTTATTACATTTGAAATCAGGCAATACTTCTAAAGTAACCAATTTTCGCAAGGCTTTGTAATTTACATGTCCCAAACGGGCATGCCATAAATCATTTGACTCCAAATAGTAAACAGAAGCAGAATTCTTATTAATACTATCAACAACCATTACATTCAGTTTGAAGAGGCCCTCAGTGAGGTAACCCTTTCCTAAGAACATCTCATGCTTACTTATTACAGCTTTGTCACTAACTAGGACACACTTGAACCCGTTCTTAACGAGCAGTGCAGCAGAAACTAAATTCTTCCTAATGGTAGGAACATGCAGAACGTTGTTCAGAGTCAACACCTTCCCAGATGTCATTTTCAACATTACTTTCCCATTTCCTGCAATCCTTGTTGTTGCTGTGTTCCCCATGAACAAATCTTCATCGAACTCAGCAAGATTGTACGTTGCAAAGGCTTCTTTCGCAGAGCAACTATATCGAGTGTCACCTGAGTCAAGAAACCATTCCTTGGGATTTCTAACTAAGTTGCACTCCGAGATCATTGCACAGAGATCATCTGCATCTTCCATCTCTTCCACAATGTTTGCTTGACATTTTCCTTTGTCTTTATCCTTTCTTGGAGCACGAAAGTCAGAAGACTTGTGACCAGCCTTACCACAGTTGTAACAGTTGCCCTTGAATTTCTTCTTGGCATGTTCTGACTTCTGTCCGTTGGACTTCTTTCTCTTCTCACTTTTCGCAAGAGCTTCTTCAACAATATTAACTCCAATTATTATCGAACTCTTACGAGACTTCTCTTTGGCGGTCTTGTTATCTTCCTCAATCTTGAGCCGAATCACAAGATCTTCAAGCTTCATTTCCTTACGTTTGTGCTTTAGATAATTCTTGAAGTCGTTCCACGAAGGAGGTAACTTCTCGATCATTGCAGCCACTTGAAAATTTTCATTTACTACCATACCCTCAGCAATCAGATCATGGAAAATAAGTTGAAGTTCATGCACTTGTGATCCAACAGTTTTACTATCTGACATTTTATAGTCTAAAAACTTTGCGACCACAAACTTTTTCAAGAATGCATCTTCTGTCTTATATTTCTTCTCAAGTGCATCCCACAATTCTTTCGAAGTTGTCATTGCACTA
This sequence comes from Solanum chiquidenum, assembly GCA_029582725.1. NCBI lineage: Eukaryota > Viridiplantae > Streptophyta > Magnoliopsida > Solanales > Solanaceae > Solanum > Solanum chiquidenum. Next base: position 14,158 of record JAJOOS010004184.1, on the reverse strand, counting down.
TAGACATTATATAAGTCATCCTCTAAAGCACTCAAAATATAGCCCTTACATAGGAAGTGTGCCTGTTTCCATGTTTCAATAATCATGATTTTTTCTCTGTCTGGTATTTGAGCAGCAGGCACTAGAGTTACTTCATTGGTAAATTTCTACAGACCAAGAGTGGTAAGCCAGAAAAATATCCGTTGCTGCCATCCTTTGAAATTCACACCAGAGAATTTTCTCAATTTCTCTATTGGTGGTACAGCAGTTCGGGTTGGTGTAGCAACAACCATCGTAACATTATCATTTGCCATTTCAGAATCTGTAATGAACAGAAATTAAAACAAATGACTTAGTAAGCAATAACTTAAATTGCAAACTTAATAGGAGTATAAAACCACAAAGGTTTTTGTCTCCACCAGAAACACAAATTAAAATAAAATAAATAATTTCCTTAAGATTGTTAGCAGCCTATGTTTAAATAATCTTAATGATTTCAGGAAACTTTGCAGAAACACGAAGTTACCAAAGTTTAATGAATCAGTGAAGAATAGAATAACAAAAGAACAAAAATTAATTCACAAACTAAAATCTGTAAAACATACCAGAATTTGGAAAAACAGAATAGGAAGAAGATCAAGCCCACTGAATGCATAGTGTCCCTTAAGAAAATTATTCCCCTCTAGTATCCGAGGTTTGATTTGGAATATGTCCTCTCAGGATAGAATGATCTCAATCACCAGTGTATTGATACCCAAAACTCTAGTGTCAGCGAACCACTCAACAACAGTAAAGTACACGAAAATATTTGTGCAGAAGAAGAAGAAGAAGAATTTAGAAATTTTGTAAGTAAAAAGTCTGAAGAATAACATGTATTTATAGACGAGAGGAACTGGTTGTGAAAGGTTGCAACCTTTCACAAACCACACGACTATTTCAGAAAGTTTGCAACCTTTCAAACGGTCATGGCTGTTCCTGAAAGTTGCAACCTTTCAGAATAATCATCTCCAACGGCGGAAAATTCAAATAAAATGAGAAAGTAATTTAAATAAAATGGGTCACGCGGATTCGAGTCGGGTCGGAACATTTCGGTTAATTAACTAATTAATTGAAACATTTTGGCCATTTAATTTTATTTAATTAATTAAATAAATAAATAATTAAAACAAACTTTGTTAAGCCGAAGCCAAGCGAGCGACGACGACGACGGCGCGAAGGGGTCTCTCTTTCCAACCCTTTTAACAATTACTATTTAAACTCTTCTATTTTTCTTTCCACCACCGATGAGGGACAAGTGCCTTTTTTACTAAAACATATGAGGACTTTTCAACTTTTCAAGTTTCTCTCTTTTCATCTTCCCTCCATTTCCCATTAAATCTTGATATATACCCAACATATATATATATATATATATAATTGAAAATTTTAATCTTAGACAATGAAGAAGTAAGGACAACAAATATAAACGACTGCAAAGAAAACACCTTAAGTAAGCAAACCATCAATATAATTAGAGAATAATTGAAGTACACAAAATAAATCAAAAAATTATAACAGTTTGAGCATTACTTTCAATATAATTATTTAAATTGTAACGAAAATTAACACTTGAAAGCATCAACTAAACTAATTAGAAAGTATCAAAAAACAAAATCAACATTACTCGACTAATTAAAACTTAAGCATCAAACCAACAAACTCAAAATATACTACTTGTTCACTCCTTGTTCGAGTTCACACTGTCATAGTAACCAAAGGAAAAAAATTGTGACATAATATGTTGTACTACGATCATCACAATCTACATATAAAAACAAAAATATTAAACAAAGTTTCTAAAAAATGAAGAATTTGAAGAATCAAATAAACATAAACTAATGAATAAGGAGACGAGAATTGTATTTATCAACTAATTGTGTTATGATACTTATTATCGTGTAAATAAAAAATATTTATATGAGTATTACCTTTTCATCCTACAAAACCATCTCTAAAAAGTGTATAAATTGATTTTAAAAAAGTAGTAAATCTTTCCTAGATTATATTTCAAATAATAATAATAATAATAATATATTTAACGTTCATTGAAGAGGAGTTAAATAACCATTGATCTTTATTTGACATGTGTATTTTTATTTCAAATTTCAAATTTAGAATATTTAATTAGTTATATAATAATATTTAATTATTTATAATTTAAAATTCTAAAAATTTGTAGCGCTGACATGTGTCGTTTTTTCTTCTCCTATTATATATAGATAGATGTTTATATAACTGTCGTGTTTTTAAAAGTGTATAAATTAATTTGTTTTAAAATAGTAAATTTGTATGTAAATTGATGACTTTTGTCAGTGTTTGTTTATGTAAATTGAGGACTTTTGTCACTGTTTATATAATTGTTGTTTTATTTTTATTAAAAAGTGTATAAATTGATTTTTTTTAAAATAGTAAATATGTCCTAGATTATATATTTCAAATAATAATAATAATAATAAATAATAATATTAATAATAATAATAATAATAATAATATATTTAACGTTCATTGAAGAGGAGTTAAATAGCCAATTGATCTTTATTTGACATATGTATTTTTATTTCAAATTTTGAATTTAGAATATTTAATTAGTTATATAATACTCATATTTAATTATTTATAATTTAAAATTCTAAAAATTTATAGTGCTGACATGTGTCGTTTTTCTTCTCCTATTATATATAGATAGATTTTTAAAAAGTGTATAAATAGATTTTTTTTTTAAATAGTAAATCTGTCCTAGATTATATATTTCAAATAACAACAACAACAACAATAATAATAATAATATATTTAACGTTCATTGAAGAGAAGTTAAATAACCAATTGATCTTTATTTGACATGTGTATTTTTATTTTAAATTTAGAATTTAGAATATTTAATTAGTTATATAATAATATTTAATTATTTATAATTTAAAATTCTAAAAAATTGTAGTGCTGACATGTGTTGTTTTTTATTCTCCTATTATATATAGATAGATTAGGCCATGGTCCTTTGGCTAGAACATGGCGCAACAATAGGTTCAAATTTTATTTTCACAATTTAGTTTTTTTAAAAACAAAACATAATACTCCCTCTGTCCCAATTTATGTGACACATTTCGGATTTTGAGATTCAAACAAGTCTATCTTTGACCGTAAATTTTTCATATATCTTTTAAATATTTTGAATTATCAATTATTGAGACTTATAGTACATTTAATGTAGTTTACAAATATATAAATTTCATTTTAAATTTTTTGAAGATTTCGTGAGTAAATTCTCGGTCAAACTTAAACTATTTGACTCTCGAAAAGTGAAATGTGTCACATAAATTGGGACAGAGGGAGTATTAACAATTGAGTAAAGCAAAAAGCACATTTTCATTTAACCAAAAAGAAACTTGTCATTTCTTTACACTATTTCACAAAAACAATTCCCAAATCATATTTTCAACGAAAAATTAGCTAGGATCTGTTACTTTTTAAAGGATATAATTATATATTATAAAAAAGAGACAAAATATTTTCTTTTATACCAAACACATCCTAGAAATATTAAAAGAAATTGTAAAGAGACGAAAATATTTTCTTTTATACCAAACACACCCTAGAAAGATAAAAAGAAATTGTGAAATGTTTGTAATTTAGGAATACTTATTTCTTTTACATAATAAGAAACAATATATAATATGGATAGCTATTTATCCATATTAGTTATAGGTGGGTTGGATTTTTTTTATCTATTTTGACTCATTTTTAACATGTTCATATTCAATTCGATCGCCCATTTTTCACTTTTATCTGAATTCATAAACCTCAAATCGTAGCTCCGCCTCTATCTGAATCCTATCCTATCGTATTTTATTTTTATGTATGTTTTAGTTTGAAGCTCAGATAGATTGATTATATTATTTATAATAATAGTTTATTTATTTATTTATTTATTTATTTGTGTGCTTAATTATTTAATTTTCTTGCCCAATTTTCTTTTTAGTCTGTATAAAAAAGAATGACTCATTTTTTTTTTGCAACACTTTAATTAACTTCAACTTTCCACGTGGCATGTTTAAGGCCACAAGATTAAAGGACATTTTGGTATATTTGACATAACTTTAATTTAGAACCACAAGATTAAAAAATCTTCTTTCTTTTCTTAAACTCCTTTCCAAATCAAACTAGGTCATTCTTTTTTAAACGGATGAAGTAATTAATTACTTTATTTGTATATTGACAAGCAAAATATATAAACAGAGTTTTGATTTTTTTTTAAATATATAAATAAAAAATTTGTATATACTTACCCTATTTATATATTCGCAAGTGAAATATACAAACGGACATAAATATAGAAATCACAACCTGCATAGCTAACAAAATATAGATATGAAGCGGAATTATCAAAATTATAGTTATAAAAATCTTATTATTTATATTATGTTTGATTTGATTGGTCAGTGCAAGTTGACTTTGACATATTAACGTTAACTTGTACACTACCTTCACATGGTAAGTTGGCCTATAAAAGTTAAGCCCAATTATGTATTCATCATTCATTCAATTTTAGAAAGGAAAAGAAATGACTTCTAAAAACACTCTTGTTAATGGTTTGAACAAATTCTCAGACCCTAACTATGTTTCAATTTTTGACACGACGCTTCGTGACGGAGAGCAAGCTCCTGGTACCGTTCTGCAAGACTCTACTAGACTCGTTTTGGTACATCGAGATCAATGAACCTAGGGCTCTGATACCAACTTTGTCACGACCCAGACCATCGTGATTGGCACCCACACTAACCCTCATGTGGGAGAACCATTACTACAACCCAACTAACCATAAAACTGAGCATTTAAAGATACAGAAGCAGGTTAAAATGCAGAATTAAAGTAGGGTTCCCATAAACTCTGAAAGTCTAACAACGATTACGGAAATAACGCCTTAAACCTAAAAGTCAATGTACCAAAACTCTAACAAGGAACCATAGTCTAAGGAAATGGGTACAACCCAAACTAAACAGGAGAATTATCTAAAGATCTAGTCTAAGTCCAAAGAAATGGACTAAACCAAAGGAGAACTCAAGGCATCACAGAAGAACTGGCTCACCCTTGAATTCGATGACAATCACTGATCTTCTAAACGAGGTATGTCAGTAGAAGCCTGAAGATGCCATGTACTCAACAAAGATAGATCAAGTGCAGTATCAGTACACAACCACAGTGTACTGGTAGGATCACGCGGCTATCCCACTAAGTGCAATATAATTAAGTAATTACAACATCATAAACATGCATACATCGAACATATACAATATCGCTATCATTTTGGGTTCAATGTACAATTTCACATTCTCAACAATAAGTGTATGCATAACAAGTCATTGGTCCTCTCATGGAACCCACACCCAAATAGTTAGTGTATCGGTACGTGGTACCCAATCCAAGTTAGTGTGCCAGACGTGACACCCGATCCTATATATGCGCCAGAACGTGGCACCCGATCCAAGTTAGTGTGTCAGAACATAACACACAATCCATTCAATAAGCCACAATCATAATCACAATGTACATTCTCATAATCATATAATCAAGTCATGATTCATGGCATACAACTATTCAATCATCCTCATTTACGATTAGTGTGATCAATAATGCAATATTCACATACATACATGCATTATATTGAAGCAAGTACAAACATATATTACACAACATGAAATCACAACCATCACCTACCTCGAACAAAGCTTAAATCCCTTAAGAAATTTGATTCTTCCCTTTCGGGATTCTTTCAGCTTGTTCTTGGTCTACAAACAGTCAATATAATGCTAGAACAAATAAACAAGACTTAACTACTAGGAATATAATTAGTACTATCAACCCTTGATCCCTATACCCAGTTTAGGGCTTTTCCCACCATCCAAACAGTCCCAAAACCCTTCCCCAACAATAACACCCAAGAAACTAAGTTCTACGGATCAAAAAATAGATTCGGGGAGTGAAAACCTTACCTTTAGCCTTAAGAATGGTGGAAAACTATCAAGAAAACACCTGGGGTCAATCCTTAGCTCTCAAAGTCAAAACTTGCAGAATAAAATATTTTTGGGGTTTATTTCTGACTTAAGTCGCGTCTGTCTCGCCACAGCGGTCCTCACCCCGCTACAGTGGCCCCGCCCTGGCGGGAAAATCCTGTCTTAACGGCTTGCACAGAAACAGTGAGTAAATTTAAGAATTCCAAACCCCCATTTCACAACACGCCTTCATCCCTTGACATTTAGAAAATACATGTTCATGCTAAAATCAATTTCGAGAGCTCTACTCGCTCGAATTCGATTCTGTAAAGTCGTACGAATTCCTTAACGTCTTAGCTATCTACTAATGCAATCAAATTCCTTATTAAATCACCCAATCGTTACCAGATTTCCCTAGACTCACATGACTCTGATTTCATCCAAATCTGAACTAGGTTAGTAAATCTCACATTACTACGGAAAAAAATTCCGGCCTAAAAGTTTTCCCGTTGGCTTTTCTATAATGACGGAAACCATTCGTTACAGAAATATACTATAATCTAAGGCTTAAGAATCAAATCACAAGATGGGGAGTAATGAACTTACCTTTACCGATGAATTTGGTGGAAAATTCAGTAGGAATGGCCCTATTTTTGGAACTTTTCTACAGACCCCGACTTACCCTGTTATAGCACATGCACAATTGCTATAGCGCATGCACAACCTCTATAGCACCTGCACAACCGCTATAAGAGATGCTCAAATTCCTCGTTATAGCGACATGCTAGTCGCCATAACGGCTTGCACAAAATCAATGTCATTCTCTAGGTCTACACTATGAACGTAACATGATACTTGGAACTACGAATTTTCCCCAAGTTAACCCTTGATCTGACATAAAACATACAACTCAAACTTAAAGAAAATGCGGAAGCTAATACATTTGTGAACTCATATAGCATAAACAAATACTAAAAGATATTGTGACTAAAATATACATTTTATTTGAAAACTAAATACAACAAATTTACTGACTATCTATGAAGCGTCTACAAATACCGATGAACAACTGAGACAAATCCCCAAGTTACTCTACACAACTAGTGAGAAATAATATAAGTTGTGAACTGTAAATAAATTTTCCCTTGAATAATGAAGGCTCACCATCTACTGATGGGAATTGTTGCACCCTATTAGCCACGAGTTTGAGAACATGCATCGAAATCTACATCATAAAAAATGCAATGTAGAGAAAAGTATGTGTTAGTATGTGGAATGCACTGAGTAAGTAAGAGACACCACATAGTAAATGAATTTCAAGATCATATGCATAGTAAAAGAGCTTAAGGGTTAATAGTTGGAGTCCATGAATAAGTATCATTAAAATCTCTTTTCAAAAGCACATATACATATAGTTGAGTATTTTTCAGTAGCCTTCCATAATCATAAAATGATCTATGTTGCTACTTACTATAGAATATAAGCATCAAAGAAATTGTGAACGAGTTTTCTCACATATGAAGGAATCATGGCTTGGTGAAAGATTTTCTCATATATAATTGATTCAAGATTTAATGAATTACTATATGATGTTTTAAGCTTGAATTGGTAACTTAATTATATTTTCCAATGTACTGTTGATACCAAATTTTGGTCTGATATTTTTTTTAAGTTTATACATTTAAGTATTTTATTTTTAAAATAGTTTAAAATACATGTTTTGCAATTTTAAGGCAATTCATTGATAATTATCCTTATACTCTAAATATTAGGATTTTTATCGGTTAATTTTATTTATATTATTTTGTCACAACTAGCTTAATACTTTTAAGTATTTGTTCATTTTGATTAAATCGTTATTTTTATAAAATTATTTTTTTACATGTCATTAGTAACATTCATTACATTTTTAATATTCATTTTATCTGTTACATTTGTTAATATTATTTTGATATTTTGTACAGTAATATTCATAAAATTTAGGGGTATTTTCAGATTTTTAGTGCTTAAGATATTCTTTTATTGTTCATTATTTTTCCGATGACTAATTCATTGGAGATTTGCCAGATTCCGGCGAGTCCACCACCAAAACTCCATTCATTTTTATCATTTTTTCCGGCCAACAACTCCAGACCCATCAGCTCACAAGCGCCAACCAAAAAAAATCCCAATCGTTGAGCTCAAAGCTCAGGCAACCACCGACTCGAAACCACCCCTTTCTTCTCCTCTCTGCCTCACGCTACCAGACCCAACCCAAAACCCCCCTCTGTTTTCTAGCCAAGGCAACCAAAAAACCCCGACCCAAAACCGACCATCATACAATCAGAACGCCGCCACCAGCTCCAACAACAAGCTCCGACAAACATCGATTCCGGCCAAAAACAAACCCAAACACCACCAGTTTCTCTTCCCTCCAGCCACCACCGAGCTCCAAGACTATTTCCCTCTCCTCCATTTTTTCCAGCTAGTTCCAAGCCGAAACAACACTGCTGCGACCAGCAGCTCGTACCAGACCCCTTCCCCTCTCCCCTTCACATTTTTCTTCCATTTTGCAGGTCACCAACAGCTCGGAGCCATCACTCCGACACCACCCATTACCAGCGAACAATAACATCAATAACAACTGGATAAACCAGCGAGCTCAAAGCTCAAACAGATCCGGCAAAATCACGTCATCAACATCACTCCATCAGCGAACTCTTTCTCCGGCAAAACCACCATAGTAATTTCATTATCTTTTACCTTCTTTTGTCTTTTCATAGAAATTGTTACTTTATGTTAGTATTTTGCAAATCTGCTCTATTTTGATTCTCTTTTATTGTTTAAAATATTGTGTTGTAATATTATATATTTGAGGGTTATTTTCCTTTTGATCGGAGGAGTTCAAACTCCAATCACTCTTATTTTCTTTTTTACCCAATGATTATTGATATTTGCCAATTAATTTGCTTTTTGTTTTAGTTTATTATGATCCTATTTTATTTTAGTTTATTGTTAGTGATTTACTATTTTGGATATTATATTATTTTATTTATTTTTCGTCCTCCGATGACTACAAGTTGATGTTTGCTTTATTTATGATTATTGTTCTAGCCGTGTTTAATATCTTATTTTATTTTGGTTCAATGTTATGTATTTGTTTTAATGAATTTTCCAGTGAATTGCTTTGCCCCCCATTTGTTACTGTTGATGTTGTTATTGTTATTATTATTATTTTGTTTACTGTCACGCCACAAACTCGGGGGCGCAACTGGCTCCTAATCCCAAAACTCAGGCTCAAGTCGATTCTGCTGAACCATTTGCTACTAGCGCATGACAGCCACACACACAATCAAGAAAACAAACAAGTATATCTCGGCTTAAAACTAAGTCATCGGCCGGCAAGGCCCCTGTCAACTGATCTATAAAAGAAACAACTATTCCCAAGAGTTCATATAAATAAATAGCCAACTAGCACAGAAGTCCTGATTGGGCCGTCGAGGCCACCATGATATCTATACCAAAACTAAAAGCAGGTATATATCAATACAATACATCAAACAACTCACAAGCTTCAGCAAATCAACAACATAGGTCAGTATGGCCATAACGTAGCTATACACCCCACAAACTAGTCTGCAAGCCTCTAAGAGTAGTAAAGATTAGCGGGACAGGGCCCCAGCCTACCCATAAAGATATATAAAACAAAAGGTAACAAACCTCCCAACTCTGGCAGCTCCAGAGGAAAGGGGCTAGCCAACCGGATAAAAGTCAATCCTGCTGATGAGGAGGTCTACTCGATCGTCTGTCAGGACCTGCATGCATAAATGCAGCACCCCCAAGGCAATGGAGCGTCAGTACAAAATAATGTACAGAGTATGAAAGGCAATAGACTATGATGAGGTATCCTGATATACTGGAATAATTTGATAAGTAAATCAAGGATAAGATAGGTGTACTGACCTACTCTTAAATCTACACTTATAAAAAATAATAGAACAACAACCTAACCAAGCCCCCATAAACTTGGCAGGTATAAACATCACGCAAGACCACCTACTCAGGCCCCATAAGCCCGAAAGGTGTCAATCAGCCTATATACCCCTATCGGTAGTCCCCTAGCCCCGTAGGAAGTCACATAGCTTTTTTAGGCATTAATATAGTCTCGTATGCAGCACATAGCTCTCTTAGGCATCAACATAGCTTATAGACAATTCATAGCACTCTTAGGCAACAACATGGCCCTATAGGAAGCACATGGCCTTCTTAGGCGTCAATATAGCCCTATAGGCAACTCATAGCCCTTCTAGGCATCAATATGGCCCCGTAGGCAACTCATAGACCTTTTAGGCATCCATATAGCCCTATGGGCAAAACATAGCCCTTCTAGGCATAGATCACATTCCTGCAGCTAACCACAAAATCCCCAAGGGCAACAATAACAATCCAATCGCTAAAAGCGAGCAATATAGTTATAAGCAACCTATACAAATAGCCTCTAAGTCGTGTCCAACATAGGGACGCTACTAACTGAATAAGAATCCCGACAAGGGAGAATTTTATCAACTCGAGCAGCCAACAATCAACAATCACGGCTACAAGTATATCAATGATAAAAATCCAAATACATTGCTTCTAAGCTTTAAGGAAACATGCCGTAAGTAGGGAATAACCTTAACATACCTTTTTTGCTGAATTCACGTGGCCTAACGAATTTTACTCATAACCCCCTCGATACTACAACAAGGTAGGATCATAATCAACACACAAAAATAAAAGATACCATGACAATACGATAAAAGATATGTATTTCCGTCGCAAATTGTTGTTTGCTGCTTATAAAAGCTAAAGTCGATGAAAGAAGGGTCTTACCTCGATCTTAGGTTCGTAATACGCCTCAAAACCTTCAAATATATTCAAACCCTTGTTGTCCCAACACTAAAGTTTGATATGCTACGCAATCGATAAAATAAATTATACCACGATGATGATCCCAATGCATAGAACAACTTTCGTCAAGGACTTAAGTCGAGAAAATCTATACTTCACTTGATCCTAGAAATGGGTTTCTCCAATTTCTCTGGTGTTTAGCTTAAAATGAAGAAAAAGGTCGAAGAAGAAGATATATGTAACATTCCACCGACCTAGGGCCCCACCTCACGTGCCTGCTTGTTCAGTCCTATGAAAATGCAAATATCTGTCTATTCTGAAGTCGTATGAATGAACGGTTTGATGCGTTGGAAACTAGACTCGTAGGCCTTCGATTCGATAGGTTGTGGGGATCATAACTCTTAATAGATTGGTATAGAAAGTCCGAGACATTTGACCCAAATTTCACACAAATCTTTAAAAAGGAATTTACGGTAACTTTCGCCAACTTTTATTTTTTCACTTACCTAACTTCAAAATTTGAGATACACACTTGAACACTTAAAATATCACATAACACATCATTATTAATTTATTACCCATCCTCCTGGTCTTTCCACGAAGATACGAGTCAATTTATACATTTCAAAAAGTCGGGGTGTTACATCCATCCCCCCTTAGAAACATTCGACCTCGAATGAAAAATCTGAGTCATGCGGTTCAGTCCTTAGGAGTTGCCAAAATTTAGGCAGTGTATCCTTTGTAGATGTCACTATCCAAGAACCTAAAATGCACAATTTGTAACCGAGGTGTCTCACATGATGACATAAATATCTAAGCACTATAGCTCCACCATAACAGTGCGAGCAGATATACAACGACAACCACAATAATAATAAGCAATAGTATATATATATATATATATATATATATAAATCAAATAGGTATCTTACCTTACTGCCCTAATATAAACTGTTATGCCATCACCCTAGGGTATGAAACAAGTGAGGATATTTCGACCTCATGCCATCCTCAGCTTTCCAGGTCACCTCTTCTCTATTCTTGTTTGTCCACAATAATTTAACCGAAGCCACCTCTTTGGTCCTCAATTTACGAACCTGCTGATCTAAAATGGCAACTGGAGTTTGCTCATAGGACAACTCCTCTGTGATCTGAACATCCTCAACTGGGACAATCCGAGAAGGGTCTCCTACGCACTTTCGTAGCATCGATACATGGAAAACTGGATGAACAGATTTTAGCCCCGAAGGCAATTCTAACTCATAAGCCACTCGTCCTACCCTTCCAAGGATCCGGTATGGCCCAATGAATCTTGGACTAAGCTTTCCCTTTTTGCAAAATCGCATAACACCCTTCATAGGCGAGACTTTTAAGATTACCCAATCATCGACAAAAAATTCTAAGTCCCTTCGTCGCACATCTGAGTATGACTTCTGTCGGCTTTGAGCTGTTAGCAACCTCTCCCGAATGAGCTTAACTTTCTCCACTGTCTGTTGGACTAAGTCTGGTCCAATTAACCCTGACTCACCTACCTCGAACCATCCAATGGGGGATCTACATTTTATCCCATACAAAGCCTCATAAGGTGCCATCTCGATGCTGGAATGATAGTTATTATTGTATGCAAACTCAATAAGAGGCAAGTGGTCATCCCAACTTCCCTTGAAGTCTAGCGCACACGCCCGTAGCATATCCTCGAGTGTCAAAATTGTTCGCTCAGCCTGGCCATCTGTCTGAGGATGAAAGGTTGTACTAAGATTAACATGTGTCCCCAGTCCTTTCTGGAAGGACTTCCAGAAGTTGGCGGTGAATTGTGCTCCTCTATCAAAGATAATAAATACTGGGACACTGTGTAGCCTAACAATCTCCCTAATATAGAACCCTGCATAGTTTTCGGCAGTAAAAGTAGCCCTGACTAGTAAGAAGTGGGTTGATTTTGTTAGTCTATCAACAATTACCCAAATAGAGTCAAACTTGCGATGCGATCGAGGTAACCCTGTAATAAAATCCATATTAATTGCTTCCCACTTTCACAAAGGAATGACTATCTCCTGAACTAGCCCAGCGGGTTTTTGGTGCTCAACCTTCACCTGTTGGCAGTTAGGACATTGTGCCACAAACTCAGCAACGTCCTTCTTCATCCCGTGCCACCAATAGATCTTTTTAATATCATGGTACATCTTCGTCGAACTAGGGTGAATAGAATAATGGGAATGATGTGCCTCTTCCATAATCCGATGCGGAAGCCCTGCAACATTCGAAACACACAATCGACCACTATATCTAAGGACTTCATCTCCTGCTATATCAAATGATAAAGTCTGTTGATTCTGAGCCTTGGCTCTGAGATGCTCTAAGCTAGGATCCTCTTGTTGCCGTGATTTTACTTCTACAACTAGAGATGATACAGTTGTGTCCTGAATTGTTACCCCACTATCTTCTGCCTCTAACATTTGACTCCCATGCTAGCTAACTGATGAAGCTCTCGCGTAAGCTCATGCTTCTCAACACCTAAATATGATAAACTACATATAAATCTTCGACTGAGGGCATCAGCTACCACATTCGCCTTTCCTAGATGATATAAAATGTCCACGTCGTAGTCTTTCAGTAACTCAAGACATCGACGTTGTCGCAAATTTCACTCCTTATGTCTAAAGATATATTGAAGGCTTTTATGATCTGTGAAAATGTCAACATGAACGCCATACAAATAGTGTCTCCAGATCTTTAGCGTATGCACAACTGCAACCAACTCTAAATCATGGGTCGGATAGTTCTTCTCATGTTTTCTCAACTGCCTTGAAGCATATGTGATAACCTTACCATGTTGCATTAGAACACATCCCAACCCAACACCAGAAGCATCACAATACACCGTATGGCCTTCTGAACCGTCTGGCAATGCAAGAACTGGTGTTGATGTCAACCTGTCCTTCAGCTTCTGGAAACTATGCTCGCAAGCCTCAGTCCACTGGAACTTAGTTGCTTTTTGAGTCAGCTTCGTTAATGGGGCTGAAATTGAAGAAAACCTCTCTACAAACCTTCTATAGTACCCAGCTAACCCTAAGAAACTACGAACCTCAGTCGGAGTCATGGGTCTGGGCCAAGTCTTTACGGCCTCAATCTTTTGTGTATCAACCGCAATGCCTGCATCTGATACAATATGGCCTAAGAAAGCTACATAGTCCAACCAGAACTCACACTTAGAAAACTTTGCATAAAGTTCTCGATTTCGAAGAACCTGAAGGACTGCTCGTAGATGATTTGCATGCTTATCTTTT
>JAJOOS010004183.1:0-22316 GCA_029582725.1 Solanum chiquidenum | reverse complement strand
GGCTGAACGTGCCACATCAGCACAAAAGGTGCACAAAAATACAAAAAAAATGAGTTCAGGGGGTAATAGGACCCTAGTTAAGTTTAGGTGTGTCTCTGGGATTTCGGTCATAGTCTAGGGGGGTACTTATGCATTATCCCTAATTTCTATATTGAATCCAATGATACTGTTTTTTTTAATAAAAAATAAAATAAATATTCAATGCTTTTTTTAGATTTCCTTTATTTATTTTATATATTTGTATGCTCGAAAATGGTACAATTGAATTTGTGAAAATGATTTAAAAGCACGTGAATTAAATAGATTTTATGAATGAGATAATAATGAAATAAATTACAACAACAATAAAATATAGTGAATATGAAGTAAGAAAATAGTTAAGTCGTGTGTGTAATACTGAGAACAGGATCTTGATGGTGTAAATATAATGTGTCCAAAATAACTTATGATTTTAAGAGGTTTCTAACAGGCAGAGAGAGAGAGGGGGAGAGGGAGAGGGAGAGAGAGGTTCACACCCTCATTGTCGCACCCATATTTCGAACTGGTCGAAACAGTTCACAACATAATATGGCTGACACTCTGATTTTGAAAGAAAATTGTTTTTTGTTTTAGAGTCGCCACCTAAATTTTAAGGAAAATATTAGGAAAACCATTGTTTAAATATGTAAATATAAACTCTGTTTTAATCTGCGAAACCAGTGAGATTCTGAGTAAGGATTTTGGTTACTCGAGGGGAAGGTGTTAAGCATCCCTCAGAGCCTATCCGAAGATAGTCCTTAAACTCAATTTAGTAAAATATAATTAGAAAAAAACTTATTTATTTATTTGTTTTAAAATTAATGGTAAGTAAATTTTATTAGTTTAAGAAAAAGAGTAAAATACAAGGTACGACATATATATGTCCATTAAATAAAATTAATATTAGTATGTTTGTCATACGGCAAGTAAATAAAAATGTACTAAAATGTATGATAATTTTTTATATGTTGAAAAAATATAGATGTGTCTTATATAAATGTATCAAAAAAAAATGTGTCGAGTTTAAAAGATATGAAAATTTGTCATTTTATTTATATATAGAATTAAGACGTGAAAAAAAATTAAAATGAGATAGTAGTCAGGTGCAAAATATGTAGTAAAATAATGTGTATATTAAAGTGTAGGGATTTATAAATTACATATAAAAAAATAAGTAACATTTGTAAAAGTGATAGTAGATAAATATAATAGGTTATGTAGAGAAAAATATAAAATTCATACTTTAATGTGTATGACATATATATATGTACCTTGTATTTTGAACCTGTTGACATATATAAAATCTTGAAAATAGCATGTTAAGAGATTACAATATTTTTAGCAATAATGATAATAACAAATATATTTTCCATAAAGTTGATGTAAAGAATATAAAATAAGCCCAACTATTGGTTACCCAACCCAACTCATGGTCGTTCTGTCCTTACCTCCAAATATTATTATTTTTTAAAAAAAACGACGCCTAAATATTTCAAAAGGGTGAATTAGAGTATCTAAATATTGAAATAAATAATGGGATGGTTAAATTCTATTAATGGTCTACTAAAACATATATGATTATAGGTAAGAGATTCTAGTTATCCTAAAGACATGGATTAAAAAAAATAACTCTCTTAAAGATTTGTTAAAAAGTTAACCGACCAAGATTAGATTAAAAGAGAACTTGTATAAAAAAGGGGTTTTAAAAAAATATTAAAATAAATCAATTAAATTAGTAATATTCGTTACAACTAGATATAAATTAGCATTAAGAGAATAAAATGTTAATGTATACGAATTTATAACATGCTAACTATAAAAAATCTCAAAAGTGAAATAATGTCTATTATAATTTTAGAGACACTTCATGAAAAATTAATGTAACCAAGCTTATAAGGGTAAGGGAATTAAATTTCAGCATATATACACGTGATTGACCTTGAAAGGGTATATATTTTATTAAAAAAAGACTACATTTTTATCTCTTAAATCAACCTGTTTAAAGTCCTCCAAAGAGCTACATTTTTATTTTAAACAAGTCAAAATTTTGTACCAACACATTCTCATTTATGTGTTCTAAAAGAGGATGGGTTTCTTACTCTCAAAATCTACATTTTTTATTTTCAAATTGCTACTCTTTAAAATCCTTAAAGTGATGTTTTTAACTTTAAAATAAACACCCTTTTAAAACTGAAAATACATCATTTTGTACCCCAAAATATCACCTCATAAAAATTCTTATAGCAAAGTGTTTTTGTTCCAAAAATATGCATTGTTTGCACTAAAATCTGCACATTTGAACCTAAAAAATCTCCTAAAATCTGGAATTTTTGAGCTAAAAATCTGCAAATATTAAGTTGCTAAAAAATGTTTTCAACTCTTATTAAAACCATTTTAAATGGATATATTCTTCTTTAAAGATATAAAAGAAATCAACCCCAAGTTCACTTCTAAAGGGTTAAACTTTCACGACCAAAAAATATGTTAAGTAACGAAGGAAAACTAAGTTAGAAAACGTCGTCCTAAGCCAGACGGTCATACTAAGTCCAACATCTAGAGCGATGGGAGATGAACAACTACGTCTTACTATCGCTCTCAATTGGTTTCTATAAAACCCCAAAAATAAAGCAAGCATAAACATATAAAACATTAATATGGAAAAATGCTAGTCAAATTAGCAACACATATATGTATATACAAAAACACTTGAAACTTTGAAATAAGGAGGAAGCGCTGGAGCTATTGACACGAAAAAGGCTGTTAGACATGAGCTTATGCGGATATCAGTCGCTTCTCTGATTTGTACAGAGATGGAGTTATTTACTAACACCAAACGCGCTCCCGAGCGTACATGTGAAATAAAGAAAAGAAAAGGATTAGCATAACACATGTTAGCAGTTAAATTGCACGAGTATAGTAAGTAATTGAAGAGGACATTCGTACTAAATTCCAAATTGAAAGAAATCAAGATCCAATGATGCGAAGGAAGGAAGATTACGCTAAGTACACTTAATGGAAAAAGTTTGAGAGAATTGATCATTTCAAATTCAAACTAACTTAATTTACAACTTTAGGGAAACGAAAGAATTCATGTCGAAATAGGCAAATATCATTGTCATTTTAGGGAAGTAATAGAGAGTTTCTACAAGAAAATGATATCAAACTTAAAGAAGACAACATATGTTCTGGTAGTTCACCTCCCATGCTATACATTTCTAGTATATGTTCAAACCAAATTAACACACATATATAATCATGTTAACAGGTCACAGAGAATAACATTGGCTCACTTTGAAAATTTAAAACAGAGAACTACAAAAAATAAAAAAATAAAATTGAGAATCAAGTTGAATCACTTAGTCAAAGGCAAGACACAACGATCTTAAAACAGGAAGCAGAATACGGTTTCGATCTTTAAAACAATGCTCTAATCATACTAACAATCAACCGGTAATTCTAGTCTCCTAATCAACAAGTGAAGTTGTGATGAGTTGCGATGCTACACTCAAGGAAAACAGGGAACTAATGTGTAAATATGAGCTATTCAGACTTTCCGGGAATTATAACACTAGCTTTCCTTTCTCCAGATTTTGGCATCAACTCAAGGAAATTCAAGAAATGAATCCAATAGACTAATTGAAAGAGTTCATGCAAGGAACAAGATGATAAGAATTAATAGACAATCACAATGAGATTTTTACTTTTTTAAAAAAAAACAGCTAAGCACTTTTGGAATCATAGCAAGAGGAAACTTGAATGTATTTAATCTAAAAAAGGGCGAATGGATCAAACTGCTGCGAGTATTTACAGGCCAATGTTTAAGGAAAACACTACATCAAGAATTTATTTAACTAAGGGAAAACACTGTAAACTCAAAGCTAATCAAGGCATTCTGTAACTTAAGGAAAATAAAGACTAACCATTATACTAATTATCTAAAGCTAGCATGTTGCAACCTAAGGTAAAAGATGAGAGGTTAAGGCATTAATTAATAAGATAAGGGGATAAAAAGACAACACTAACTTGAACAAATATTTGCATCCTATTAAAACAGTGACGGTCTCGTACTAGTTTTTTAAAAAAGTAATAAACAGATAAAAGAGATGTAACAACACTTAAATTGGACAATTTATTAATCCATTTTTGAATCGATTTCAATAAAACAACTTGATATGGATCCCGAGGACACGAACAACTAACGAACTGATTCAAACATCCAAATAAGTATAAAAGGGTGGACAAAAAGACATCGAACATTGATTATTATCGCATATCTTATAGATTAATAACAAGGAAAACCATACTAAAATGAGCAGAGCAATCAAATTGAACTAATCCTAGTAAAACAATGAAGACCAAGAAAACAAAGACATCAGCGCATTACGATCATAATCACAATATATAACACCTAACTAATGTTCACATGCTTATAAAAATGCTAAAGAAACTAAGCATAAACAGTGACTTGAATGAAACAAATAAGAGTAGCTACAAGGAATATTTCACAACCCACTTCATCATATTAATTTTAGGCACGCCTTAACTGAAAATAAGCTACCATTCGCAAGATGACTTGTGCTATGATTCATACCAAAGTATTAGATGTCCCATAGTTTTTTTTTATTACTCTAATATAGATCAACAGAAAATTCCATATCTTAATCGAGATTCGAGAATTTAGACGCGAGAGAGATAACATCTATTCTACTTGGAAAAAATGTGAACAACACAACTACACGAAGTATATCAAATTGCCAGCAAACAAGTCAGATAACTATTAAATCTGCAAATGCATTTTTTAGATTAAGAATATTCTTCAGGCGAAATCACTATCCATATCAACTCTTCATACACCTATACATATTAGTGAAAGTATCAGGAGTGTAGGGCGCCACCAATCAAAACATATGAGAAACACTTTCACAAACTATATTGTAAACTCAGAGGATAAAAAATAAATTAAAGACGAGATGGTTACTGACCTTGTGTGGAGCAGCAAACAAGAGCATCGACGTCAAGAAATTTCAACTTCAAACTCGAACTTTAACTCGAAGGAGAACAAAAACAGAGAACAAAAGATTTTTGGATCCTTGTTGGTTTACTTGGATTACTATTTTTTTTGCTGGATTTTCGGATTGTCTTTGATCGTTGTTCAGAGGAAACATCAAAGAAATCATGAAGAGGAAGAAAAAATCGACCTTTTCAGGTCGATTTGGGAGGGTTGAGTGACTGATGGACATTTTTTCGGCGACCATTGCCGTTCTGACGAAGGGGATGGGGATCACGTGGGGCGGTGAGGATATGTCTGAGAAGGAAGTGATGGGAGAGGAGTGGGGCTATGGAGAAGGTGAGCTGCATAGTGCAGACGCCTGGGGAAGATGAGGAAAATTGGAGTGTCGTCCTCTTTTTCTTGAAAAAGGTGAAGAAGACCACGTTGGTCTTGGAAACGTAGGAGTACTATGTGTGGAAAGGTTGAAAAGTCTTATTTAATTTCGGCCGTCCGATCGATAACAATAAAGAGTTTTAAAAAAAACTATATATATATATATAACAATAATAAAAGGATGAATTAATTAAGGCCGTTAGATTAGAATAGAGGGTTGAGATTAAAAGTTAAGAAACACAATTCATGTGCTTCCTACGTGGCACACGCGGATTGGTTGGTTACGTTTAAGGGGACTTGAATTGCCAAGTTTTGTTCAAATTAAATTCATTTAAATTATGACATCTTCTTTATTAACTAACCATAATTTATTAAATTAAAAAATAATTATTTTACAAAACTAACTTATTTGATAAAATTAGTCACTCTTAAAATTAAATTAATATAAATTAGTAACTCATTAATTAATAAAGCTTTCTAATTTTAAACAATGTACGAAAAATATCTATTGCGACAAAATAAATTATATTTGAACAAAGAATAGACTCAATTCTTAAGAATGACACTTATTTAAAAGTGACAAAGTAAGTAGTAATATAATATATTTAATTTTTATAAGAAATAACATTTACGAAATAAATTTATCAAGTAAAAAAAAAAAAAAAAAACTTTTCGTATCCCTATAAAACTTTCATAACATATATATTTTATTATTATTAATATTATTATTTTAGTTATATTTTGAGAGCCAAAATTGGGTGTCAACACTCATAGTCTTCCACTTGAGCACTAACTCTTCACTTATAATACTGATTGGCGATAATATTAGACTCTTTTAAAAAGTTTAGTTGACCAACTTATCTTATTTATATCATTGATTATTGTCTTCATGTGTTAATCCTACTTTTTTTTATGCTATGTAGGTTATATTAGTGAGATATCGATTTTGATGGTACGAATATCAAGATTTTTCTAAGTTGTTATTTCTAATTAAGTTCGTTCCTCTAAGGGATTAATTGTTTTTTTCTATTTCAAAGTGGAGTGAATTAAAATATGTTATGAAAACTTTTTTTCTAGGGAGACCCAAAAGGGATTCAAAATACAGATAAAAAAAATACCTAAATGAGCCCAATACAAACTGAAGTCGAACCACTTTTACCATCAAAAGTCAGATAGACTTTGCAAGAACAAGATTGATCCTTTCTATTTCCATCGAATTCTCCAAATCTTTGAACATGAAAAAAATGATATATGAAGCATATATCAGTGGCACAACTAATTTAATTTATCGTTGAAGTTAGAGACAGCTTATGAGAAGTCATGATGCAAAATTCATCTTCAAAAATGTATATTTGAGTTTAAGAAAATCAAGTGAAGTATGTTCAAAACTTTTAGTCTTTTCTTCTTAAATTTAGTCATTCTTTTCAAAAAAATAAAAATAAAAATTCAGCTCTAATTCAACGTGGAAATTTGAATCAACGATTTTTGTTGTCATTAAGAGAAATTGAGTGAAACTGACAAGTAAAAAAATTAAAATAGAGTGTTTTATAAGAGCTATCATCTAGATAAGAATTATGAAAGGCTCTTTCACTTGATCACGATTTTTATACATAATTCATTTCTCCGGTGATTTAAGCCTTAGAGGTTGATACTATATGATAAAAGGCATTAATAACACACCATGTCGACATATCTATGTCATCAAAAAGAACATTTTGGGATCACCACGTGTAGTCCAAATTTTTTACAACTATCGTTCTGTCGTTTCGTTTTCATCTTCTCAACTTCAGTGTCCATTTCTCTTGGAATTGTTTGTCTTCTCGCTTATTCTTTGTGTATCGATAACGAAAACAAGTGTTTAAAGCAAATTAGAAAAGTCCATCTAATATGGGACATATAGTAGTAATCTAACATAGAAAGGATATAATAGCTCAATATAATATGGAGGCAAAATTGCAGAATATTGTTCTAAACATGTTATTAAAAAAAGCGTAGTTAAGCAAATTCAACATTGACTCCTTATTTTTTACTATATATAATTTCACCCTTTGAAGTTGGTACATTTGTACAGAAGTTCCCTATTTACTCAAAAAATTTAATCCAATTAAATACTATAGCTAAGAGTAAAGTTGAACTAAATGTTTTGAATTGAATATAGTAGTTCATTGATCAACATTGATTCCGAAAATTTTGTAACATATTGCAATTTGAGTTAAATAGGAAGAAGCCTATAATTGGAAATAGTCATTTTTGGAAAAAATGAAAATCTGGAATTTTTGTTAAGTTAGGAAAGAGTGAGTTTTTGGTCAAATTCTAATAGCCATAACTTCTAGCTCAGGATGATTTTGGAGTACTTCCAGGTATGGTTGGAAAGCTCTTGTAATTATCTTTCCAATGCCGCCGTTTTTGCGCGATTCCGAGTTTGTATGAGTGAGTTATTCCCTTTGGGAGTTGGGTTGTTCAAATAAGGAAATGTTCAATCTGGATTTTTGAAGGATATTTCAGTCTTTTCCTTATCCAATTAATTAAATTCGTTTTAGTGAATTAATTAAGGGTCTAAACTAAACTTGGTCAGGTTTACGCTTTTGGAAAAGAGTTAGGGTTTTAGAGAAAAGGAAAGAAGAGGAGAAAAGAGAAGGAGAAGCAAGGAAATCGTCAAGATCGTCGAGTTTAGCTTGTGGATTTCGTCGGGGGTGACCCCTACAAGGTATGTGAGGCTTTCATAACGTTGGGTTCGTTCACCCACATGCCAAACATATTTATTTCAGTAAGGATTCGTCCTAAAAGAGTTTGAAAGTTGATGTTCTTGATATCTATTCTTGATTTGGATGTTGTTCTTGAATTTGGATGATATTGGGAAGCTTCTAAGATCGTTATGTCGTATTGTAGAGTTGTTTTGAGTTAGGTTCTTAGGTACATTTGTTGGGTATCTGTATCTAAAAGGAATTTGAGAAAAAGAACTGAGTTTGGGCGAATTGGGGCCGGGAAACGAAGAAGAAATTTCGTCGATCGAAATTTGGTTGTGGTGGCGTGTCGCGGAGCTGCTTCCCAGTTTTGGGAAAGTTTGTTTCGCGTTGCGGAGCCGTCACGGAGTGTTCTGCCTAAAAATTTATTTTTGAAACCAAAATTCAAATGCCTCTCCGCATCGCGGACCCACCCTCATATTTTGATAGTTCAGTCTTTTCTCATGTTTAACTATCTAAAATCATTCCAAAACATCATGAGATTTTTTCTATAACAAATCTTAATCCTTGAATCCATAATTCAATTCAAGGAAAGTTAAGAGTCCAGTCAAGAGTTAAGTCAAGAGAAGTTCTTAAAGTTTTCAAAAGTCTTTCACAAACGTTTTAACTTTGTTTTAAGACTTAAAGTTCAAGTTAAGAAAATAGTAAAGATTTGAAATTCATTTCTTCAAAGAAGTATATGGGAATTAAGTATTCCCAAGAAGTTTGAAAATATTTTAACATTTTGAGCAAGAAAGGAAACTGAGATTTCCAAGAGAGCTTTTAAGCTAAGTTTTGAGTAATTATCTCAAACCAAAGAAAGAGTTTTGTTTTCACAAACACATGAACTAAGTATATTTTGGGAGTAGTATTGAGCACCGATACGGGAATGCGAGTTCATATTAACTCAAGTCTTCATAAACCATGCAACCATCATTGGTAGTAAAGGATCATACTTTTTAGATGACTCCTTAAGATTTGACTAGTGGATCCACTAAGTGAGTTAGGTCCTATACCCCCGGCAAGGTATAGGATGGTCCTTGGCAGCGTGAGGTAAAGTGTTGTATCACCACTTAGGCTCATAGTGGTGGTTGTCGGTTAGAGAATCTCCCACAGAAAATTATATTATTTTCTTATATGAGTAAAGTTGAGTTTGTTATTGCATTTTCTTTAACGAACTAAGATGTTTTCAACTGTTTTATAAGCTTTATATACTGCATGTGCTTTATTGCTTTATATTTGAGTTAAGTTATTCAGAAGTTGAGAAAAGCCAATGTAAGTATTTCTTCAGATTCCTTTCAAACCTATATCTTGTTTAGCATTCCAACTCGCATACTCGTACATTCAATGTACTGATGCCAGTTGGCCTGCATTGTCTTATGATGCAGGCGCAGGTAACCAGGATCAGCATCCAGCGCATCGTTGATCCAGTTGAGCTTCAGAGTTGTTGGTGAGCCTCCTTGCTTTCGGAGGATTCCATTTTTTTCATTACTTTATCATTTTAGTTCTTTAGGATGTTAGGGGTCTTGTTCCAACATCCATCTCAGTTATTAGAGGCTTCATAGATAGACAGTCAGTTAGGTCATTTGTCTTTATTGTGTTATTGACTTATTTTCATAATTGAGTTGCCATTTTGGCTAAGTTAAATATTTATTTTTAAAACATTATGAGTTCAGTTTGAGACAGTTGAGTTATCTTGCATTTGAGTTCTTTTCTTAATGCTTACAGTCTTCCGCTGAGTCAGTAAGCCTGACCAAGGGTTCGCTTGAGGCTAGCAATGGTCTTCGAGTGCCAGTCCCGCCCAGGGTGTAGGCTCGGGGCGTGACAAATTTGACCTACTTCATATGTAAATAAATTGATTAGCTTTCATAACTTTCACTAGTTTTCGTACCTTACTTCATACCTTTCCCCAGTTTGCGTGTCTTATTGTTGCTTAATATTACATAAAAAATTATTCTCTTAAAAGATATCTTCAGCAACAGAGAACAAGTTATAGGAAGTAAATATGTACTAACGAGACTGAAGGTTCTTAAAAAAACCTTCCTTAGTACTTTTGATTGTATTTAATTGTTGCATCTACTTGATTTCTTTGTCAAAATTGGGTATGTGAAAAGAGGATTCAAGATTTGAAGTTTATGAACTCTTCTACCAATCATAATTTAATTAAGTAGTGATGATTATTTGATTTATGGTCACACTTTATCTCTATAATTAATCGAATTGCTACAAACTCATAATCTTAATTACTGATCCACTTATTAGAGTTGAATGACAACTCAACTTTATAGACACTTTACAACTGAAGTTAAACTGGAGTCGCTAATGAATGTTACTAGGAAATTTCTCTTTTTATTCTTTCTGTAAACATATATTACAACTTCCCTTTGATAATCAACATTTTCTTTTCATCGTTTTCAGGTTAACCCAACTTTGAGCTTACATAGAATAAATTAAGATAATTAAAGTTGAAATTTATTTATAGATTTTCACTTGAATGAAGGAATAAAAAGATTGGTTAACAAGTTGAAAGTATTTTAATGTCTAAAGTGATGATTGATCCCTGTATGAAAGAGATGAATAAGGCTTCGAGTGATACTTAAAAATGTTATACAACAAGAATAATTTTTCTGCTCAATAACTTAATGAAAATCTCCTCACCAAAGAAGTAATTTGTTGGTCGACTACGTACTCATGTTTATAGAACAATCGAAGTTGATATGTTCATAATATTTAACCTCTACACGTTAGCAATGTAGATTACGGTGTGTTCTTACTTCTTCGTCAATGACCTTGAAAATTATGAGTGTTTATTTCAAGATAAAGTTTCTCTGTGAGCTATTCAATGTTTTCACGATTCTTATTATTACCACAACACGATATGCTAAGTTTTTCTCTTATTTTCGTGTACAATAACTCATTTAATACAGTTGAAGAATTTCTTCTATTAATATGATTGAAAACATGTTTCAACTGAATCGGACAATAAAGTAAAATTAAATTTATGTTGCGGGTTTGCAAATATGTATTCTCAAATTTATAGCAATAACTTTTTCTTCTCTTCGACTTGAGTTACTTTAGAAATGTGCATTTATAAATGCATATGGAGTGTCTTTCCTCTCCTGCTTATGTTTAGTATCTTCAATATTACAAATAGCCACTTAAGATTTCAATAGTTAATTGTGTTGGTACAAATGAATATGGCAAGTTACTTAGAAGTTTTCTGATGACTACTCACTATTTCTATATTTTGTAGATGTTAAATTTCGAGGGAAAAAAATAATCTAAAAGTGCTTCAATCCTTTGACTTTTCACGATTCTACAAACTTGCAACTGCAATTTCTTTTCTATTTTAATATCATCTTACGACCGATGTAAAATAGGCCTCTATCCTTCCCATTCACCTCATTAATATCTTAAGCGAACAATTTAATGTCAACCTGATGACACACATGTATTTAATTTTCGCAAAAATAAAAAACAGAGCAATATACCCTCTATACGGACTAACTAAACGTAATCAACACCAACTTTACACTTCTTGTTGTATAAATTTTTTCTTCCATATATGTTAAATGAGGTTACTTTCTACTATTATTTGATAATGTCAATTCATTACCAAGTTGATACATTTGTATTCCTAGCAGTATGTTGCCACCTTTATTTTATCCAGTTGTTCCTTAAATTATAATCTTCATCATATTGGGCCCGTGCTAAACACGGGCTTTCCCCCATCTAGTGTGTGTATATATGTGTGTGCGCGGGGGAGGGAGGTTCCCTACATTTAGTGTGTCTATATATATATATGCGCGCGGATGTACGCGTGTGTGCGCATGCGCGCTAGTGTATATCTTATACACATGCGTGTGCGCACGCGCTAGTATATATATTATACACACGTGTGTGCGCGCGCTTGTGCATGCACGCTAGTATATATCTTATACATAGTTTATTTTGTAAATATTTGATATATATTGTATGTATATATATATATATATATTTATATATTATTTGTATTATTTTTTTATGTATTTCTTAATTCTAATTCTAATTCAAAATTGAAAATATTACACTACATTAAAAATATTTTAGTTCATTTAATTTCATGGAAAATGAAAGTTGAGAATTGAAACTTGAAAGTTTGAAATAGAATGGTAAGCAAGAATTAAGAAAATATAGATAGAGAGAGGCCGATTGTGTAAAAAATGAAGAGGAATGTGTAGAGATATTTATAGATGGAGAATGTTGAAAGTTTAAAAATTAACTTTTAAGTTTTAACTTTGAAAATTCAAATTTAAAATTCACAAAGGTGACAATTATTTCAAACTTAATTTGATAACACTACACTATATGATTATAATTTAAAGTTCAAATTTACAACGGTCATAATTATGTTAAATAAAAATTAATAACAATACCCTACATAATTAGAACTCAACTTTCAAATTTCATTTGAGCTGGAGAAGTTAACTTTAAAAAGAAAATGTAAAACTTTTAGGAATCTCATAGTGTAAGGAGCAAATTACATCCTATCACTATTTATTTATTTTTACAAAAATCCTTCCAAAATAGTGTCATTCGGATACATAGCAAACAAGCCAGATACAATCCATGATATACATAAATTGAATTTTCCGTTACACTGAAAAAGGAAACGAAACATAAAATTAAAGAACAAAACGCATATATTACGAAATCACGTTGTTGTGGGAATCAATCTCTGGCAAAACGTAACAGATTGACACAATTTAAAATTTAAATTTCTTCTCCCCATTCTTTAAAAAACCTTTCAATTTTGAAAAATTAAATAGATACAACATGAATATGTCGATCTTGTCAATACATTTGAGAAGATACACTATGAACATCTTTGTTAAGGTTTGAAAAAATTCTTAAGCTTCTCTATGGGCTCTCAGCCTCTTCCTTCGCATCTTTGATGCCACTTTTATGACGTTTTCCTCCTCCATTGACATTAACTATATACTTGTATACTAAATGTCAAATTCGAACTCTCGCTACTTCTGGAGAGTAAAGAAATGACAAAAGTAGAAGAGCACAAACATTGATAGAGTAACTAGTTGAATTTATATGTATTAGTTTTTTGTAAATTTTAAGTATAAATAGTGTGGTAGATTTTATGTATCAAATATATGTAGTATAAATTATTATTTATGTATTATGCCCATAAAATTGTGTATGATACATTACTATTTATGTATCTTATTTTTATTAAAAAAATATATAAGATATATTATACATGTAATTGTTCTCAATAGCATTTTTTTGTGATTGATGCATAACATTGTGGTTAGTTGATATGTATCTGATATATACAATAAAGTTTGAAATTTGTTGAATTTGATATACTTTGCGTTAAAAAAGTGGTGCAACTATGTCTTAAAATGTTACTCGAAGGACTATTAATACATAACAACATCTAATACATCATCAATTTGACAATTTGACATAGTTATGTATCATAAACGAAAAATTAGGAATATGATACAAACTAATTTAGTTATGAAACAATGTTGCATATACATAACAATATCTGATAAATTATTATGTTATATACATAACAATATCTGATAAATTATTATGTTATATACATAACAAAGTTATGTGACATATACATAACATAGTCATGTGATATATACATAACTATGAATATGATACAAACTGATTTTTGTTATAAAACGTTATGTATAACATTTGATAATGTCTACAGATACATAGTCTTTTAGTTGAATAAATTTGGGTGTATATATCTTGTAGTAAAAGATAATGAAATTTGTTATAGTTATGTATCAAATACATAAGAGTAAATACATCAAACCCCCCTGAACTTGACAACAATACTTGTTTTAGTATTTGTTATAGTTATGTATCAAATACATAAGAGTAAATACATCAAACCCCCCTTAACTTGACAACAATACTTGTTTTAGTACTTTAACTATACGGGCATTTAAATATCCCCCTTAACAATTCTGAACTGATTAAGTACCACCCTAAGAGCTGATGTGGCAAAGTGAGTGTACTCACTCTCCTCAAAGTGCGTGAAATAATAAAAATAAAAAAAACTGAAAGGTAAAATCATACACATGACATTTTTTTATTGGCCAATATATAACTAATAATTTTTAATTTTTTTTATAAGTTAAAGTTAAAGAAAATGTGAAATTTCTTGTTTAGAAGTAAATGAAATTTGTGGGTTCAATTTTTTTTTAAAAAATATTTAATTTTTTTTGTTCTCTCTTTATTTTGTTTTCTTCTTCCCCACTAAAGCACTTCTTATACCTTTCTTCTTCCATATTAAAAATTTCCCTTCACCTTCATCCCTCACCTCACCTGCCCTTCATTAATCACAAAACCCAACACCTAATTCATATTATTGAATGTAAACTTTCTTGAATTTTTAGTAACCCATTTTGAATTATATTAGTTATGATGCAAAATATGTGGGTCTATCAACTTTCTTACACAATCTTAATTTTTTATTTGAGTTGTTAAGAAAAAAATATTATTCTCCAAGGGACAAATTTGTGGGAGAGAGAGGGTTCGAAGAAGAAAAAGTAAGTATGCTATTTAAAAAAATAAAATAATTGATGAATGTTGAAGAAGGAAACAACTATTAAAGGCTGAAAATTCGGGAAAAATAATAAGCTAGTGAGGATTGAAAATGGTGAAAATCAAGAAAGAAGAAAGAGGAGAGGGGGAGGGGGAGGGGGAGGGGGAGGGGAGGAGGGGATAGAAGAGAAGGGGTGGAAGAAGATGGGGCAATTTTGATTTTAAAATGCATTTTTAATTAATTGATTAGTGTAATAAATTTTTAGAAAATGTTTAAGAAAAAAGGTGAATAAGCTTGAAAATTAATGACGTGGTGCTTACATGACTGTGATGTGGCATGCGAGAGTGGTATTCTACTCTCAGGGTTGTATTTAATTCACTTTAAAGATGTCAAGGGGGTATTTAAACGCCCGTGTAGTTTAAGTGCTAAAATAAGTTGTGCTGCCAAGTTTAGAATTTTTTTTTAATGTATTTTCTCAATACATAACTATAAACATGATACATATTAATTTGTATATCAATAAATTAGAGTTATGTATCAAAACTAATATTTGAACACGATACATTGTACATAATAAAATTGTAATGCATCATAAAGTTGAAACGAAGGAATTATACATTAATTTGAGAATCAAAATCGACTAGATAAATTAAAAAGATGAACAAAAAAAAAAAAAAAAGCAATCCGATTTGCCGAAAGCAAAATAATAATAATAAAGAAATCACTCTACACTTTGCCCTTTAATATATATCAACTCCATAGTTTTTTTTTCACTTTCAACAATGGCATCGCTCATGGATCTCGACCCAAAGCTCTTACCAGAAAACTGAAGTGATGTTAAGCAAGTCATGGATTGAGGCGAACATCTTTATTTATTGAGCTAATTTTAGAAATAGCAAACATAATAGATATAATAAGGTTCTATAGCCATAGTTTTGATAATTCGCTCCATAGCTATAATTTCGTTTGCTATGGAGGCTATGAATATACAAATAAGATAAGTATATACAAATTTTGTATTTTTACATTTATGAATTTTTCAGAACTCATTTTGTATATTTCAGTACTTGATATACAAACATGGTAATTTATTGTGAATTTTTCATAATGTATACACAAATTGCTAGGGTAAACATATACAATATTCTGGATTTATACAATCATGAACTGAATTATACAAATTCTGGATTTATACAAATCATGTGAATTATACGAATCAGACGAATTATACAAATCAGACAAATAACAAGAATTGTGAAAACTGCAGCCGCGAATTACAATTTTCTTATATTGTAGCTATAGTATCTAATATAGGCTAAATGTTTGTTGTTTTGCATAATTTTCCTTTATTTGTACCCAAACCCCGATCATGGGCCGATCCAAAACCAATACCCAATTGCATTAATTAGCGTATACCAAGATAATTAGAATTTTAAAAATTGACGTGCATAGAATTAGAGGGTGTGTTCGGTAATGAATGAATATTGTTTTTTTTTAAAAAAAACAATTGAAAAATATCTTTTAAGAAAAAAATTTAATTTAATGTAGATAAATACTATGCGAGGTTGAATGGTGAAGAAGACACAATCAGAAATGTCATTAATGATACTTTTTTTCCATATTTTGATTAGAAAAGTCATTTTATTCATTTTTAAAGAGCTTATTTTTTTAGAAAAAATATTTTTATTCATATCAATTACCGAATACATGCTATAAACGGTGCAACTTTAGAGATATCCCAAAATATTATGGTTAAATATTTCCCAAGGACAAATATATTACCTGCTAAATCTTATTTTCGCCCAAATAACATCATTTACACTTATAATAATCATAAATAAATCTGAATAGAGTGTTTTGTTCTTCTTCTTTTTGTTTTCTAAAAGATATATATTATATTAAAATTAAAAGTTAATTATATAAAGAGAATTAGGACTCGAAAAAATAGCTAAAAACATTAGCATCTGAATTAAGGGGTATCCTCCTAGGTATGAATGAGTCGGTGTGGTTCGGTTCTATGTATTATCGGTTCAGTTCATCGATTTTTGGTTTTTAAATACGTTAAACCAATAAGATATTTTTTATCGATTTTCGATATATCGGTTTTGGTCTTAATGGTTTGATTTTCGGTTTAACCAATAAGAAAATGTTTATCAAACAAATAGTAAGATATTGAGATTAATATTTAATAATTATGTAAAGGTAAAAGTAGTAAATTGCTATAGTCTTAATTGGTTAGGTTTATCCAATAACCCATTATTAAAAATCAATACTAAACTGATAATCCAATATTTCTTTGATAAAACCATTAAAAAATTATTAACCCAATAACTTAATATCAATAAATCAATAACACTTTTTTTTGGATCGGTTCGATTTTTGCACACCCATATTAAAAAGACATTATAAAAAATGGATATACAGTGAAATTAGTATTAAAAATTAAGAGATTTACATCGTAATGATGAACAAAATAAATAGCTTATTTATCGAAGAGATCCTCGCAATAATAGAATATTTAGTTATTCAAAATAAAAATAGAATTATTGATGTCACGCCATTCATCTATGCTTGCTAACTATGTCTGTGTGTTGTATTTAATATACTATCTCCGTTCATTTTTAATTGTCATAATTTTTTTTTAGAGTTTAATATTAATAATTTTGACTAATATTTTATGTATTTTTTCGTCATATGGATATGCAAAAAATTGAAATTTATAGTACTTTTCGTATAGTTTTTGAATATCTGATTTTTTTGTTTAAAACATGGAATTAATTTAATGTAATTTAACTTTGAAAATTAGTTAAATTGACTTTTGAAAAGTGTAAAATGACAATTAAAAGTGAACAGAGTTGGTATAATTTAGTACTATTAATATAAAATTGACAATAGTTATCAAATGTTACTCTAAACTATAAAACAGCCGTTTTTCATTTCTAAATTATATAAATATAAAATAAATATATTTTAATACTTGTTTCCATCGTTCATTTTTAATATATTTCAGTCTAGTGTGAATAGAATCTAATTTTGGCCAAGTCTAAGCATGTTTCAACGCGCTTTGAATAATTTTTATTTCTGCAAAAATAATAATCTCTGTTTAATAATTTTGTACGACACATTTCCACTAAATTACATCCACGTAATCGTATTTTTAATCTATACTCACGTAATCAACTACTTTTGTTTTCGCAACAAAGTTTATGTATTCGGTATATAATAGTAATATTAAACACTTACTATAAATAATGTATCAACTTTTTAAAAAAATATATAGTATATATATATAATAACGTATGAGAGGTGATTTTTACATCATTATATAAAATTATGTAAAGGTTGAGTTTCGTTTCCTATGAATTTCAATAAAAAAAAATTCATTTAAAATAATCAAATTTTCATTGAATGATGTTATTTGTCAAAAAATTTGCTAATATATTATAAAATTAATTTGTGGTTTTCAAGTTTTTAAAAACTTTAACAATGAGTTTTTAGTTTTTTTTTTTTACTTTAATTTTCATCCAATAATGTTTCAACCTGCGGCGATAAACATGAATATCACTCTCAAATTAATTTTTAAGCGTTAAAAAAAATTGAAAATCATAATCACAAGTTTTTTTTTACATGGATTATCCCTATTTTGGGATAGTTTTTTTATTTTTTGCCTCTTTAAATTGCGATCTTTAATTTCCGTCTCTATTACTCATTTAATAAAAATTTGAGGACTAGAACATCCTTACCTATTATCTAATTTTAATGGGAAAACCTTTTTAAAAAATATTTATCTTGAGGCATAAATTTTGTAGTATCTAATTTGCAATGCTAAACTTTTAAAAAGGTTTTACCTTGAAACGTAATTTTTGTTATTGAACTTATGTTCTTTGGTCTAACTTGTACGGTTACGCCAAAAATTAAAGAGCACTCCAAATAAAGTCATTTATGCCAATGACCCAAATCTCTTCTTTCTTATTTTATTAGTAAATGACATTTGCTATGTGTTTATAGAAAATGACAAAACCAAGATGTCCAGGTAACCAAATTGATTACAATTTCTGTGAAATAGACAACACAATCTTGACAAGAAATAAACCACGTAAAATCATTATCATTAAACTAATAAAATCGATTAGCCATCCATTAGTTGAATATCCCCTCTTCCTCTGTATCTATTCAACTCCAATCTCATCTCATCAAATGATTATGACCGTTAACTTATTATCTACACTTAGGATCATGATTTGTATTCACACAAGTTCAAAGTTCAAAGTTCAAATATATGGAATAAGACACAAGTATTCCCTTAGATTAAGACCGAAATCTTAGAGACACACCTTAACTAAATTAAGGTCCTATTACCATCCAAACTCTTTTTAAAAAAATAATAATTTTGTACATCTTTTTGACTTACGTGACATCGAAACATCTCCCATGCGCCTCAACTACGTGGAGTCATGAAGTGTGCCTTGTATAAAATTACGAAAAAATGAGTTCAGAGGGATAATATGACATTAGTTTAGTTAAAGTGTGTCTCTGAGATTTCAATTATAGTCTAGGGGATACTTATGGCTTATCCCTAAATATATTGCTAAATAAGTATATTGTATAGTGGAAAGGGTTATTTTTTCATCCTACATGGGACATGCCACCAAATTTGTGAGTCATCGTAATTTGAATTCAATTGCTGATTAAGGCTAATCTAGTCCTAAAAGAAGCATATTATTTGGTGGTACATTTACTCTACAAAGGTATTCAAGGTAATTAGCATCAAACAATTAATTTTAGAAAAAGATATCATGCTTTTTAGGATCCGACATGCGATATGAATAATATAAAGTTGAAGTTGTTTTGACATGTAATTTGAATTTCTTAAGTATTATTGTAATGACCCGATTGATCATTTTTTATTTTTCCATGGAAATTACCATTTTGCCCTCCTGATATTGACCCAGGGTTTTCTATGTTTGAATTTTGAAAATTTGGTTTTGAAACTTTGAGTTAAAAGTTGAGAATTTGGCAAGTTTTGAGTTTGAAAGGCTAGGTTGTTAAGAAAGTGGTTTTCTGTATTTATTTTTATTTTCGAGTGTCGGAATGGAATTCTGTCGATTCCATCAACCCCATATTGTGGAATCTGATACGTGAGAGTAGTCACTTTCAAATTTCGAGTCTTTTTGAGTATTTGAGGTCCTAAGTTGTGAAATTATGGAATTTTTGCCTTTGGATCGACTTTGATCAATATTGGAGGTTCAGATGCTCGAATCGGATTTTCCCGAGCTCTGTTGGATTTGGAGGATGATTTTACACTTCGTTGAGGTCTTGGTTGAGTTGAGAGGTCCCGGACTTGTTTTAGCCTTTTTAGGCGTGAGTTAGTTTCTTGTGATTTTCACGGATGTCGGGTCAGGGAGATCTCAGATCATGTTTTGATGGTTCCATTGAGTTCGGACCGTCGAGTATAATTGATTTGCATATCTGTTTTGTGTGTACGAGGTTCCGAACGAATCCCGAGGGTCTTTTCGATGCTTGAAAAATTGGTTGTGTTTTCTATTACAGAAGGCCTCGCTCTTGCGAAGGGCCTGTCACTTAAGCGACCTTCATTTTGCAAATGAGACTTTGCTTTTGTAAAGGCCACACTTATTGCGGGGTTCACTTGTGCGGTACCTGGGAAGGTTTTGACCTGCAAATTTTGAGATTTAAGCCCTATTTCATCATTTTGAACTTGGGGAACCCTTAGTGGCGAATTTGAAAGGATTTTTTGTGCTAAATCAATTGAAAAAATTTTCTTGATCCTAAACCTTCATGTTCCTTTGATTTTTTATGATTCTAACATCAAAATGTGGGATTTTGGTGGGTAAATGACAAGTTTTTTCAAGAATCCAAGTTCTTAGCTAAAATGGAGATTTTGAATTGATTTTAAGTC
This sequence comes from Solanum chiquidenum, assembly GCA_029582725.1. Classification (NCBI taxonomy): domain Eukaryota; kingdom Viridiplantae; phylum Streptophyta; class Magnoliopsida; order Solanales; family Solanaceae; genus Solanum; species Solanum chiquidenum. The sequence goes on along the minus strand of JAJOOS010004183.1, from coordinate 1,707 downwards.
CTTTTTCAAAATGTTTTTTCCTAATGAGATCCTTAAGCCTTGAGTAATGTTTTCAAGTAGTCAAACCTTAATTTTGGAATTGGGTATTGTGTTGATTGACCCACATTTCAAGGAAATTGTTGTGGGTGTTGTTGTTTTCGTAAAGTGATTGTGAATACTTGCTTGTGCATAGATTGTGTGACTTTGGAAGTGGTTCGGAAGGGGAAGACTCAACTTTTGGAGTGGTTGTTGATTGATTTAAGGCAAATGATCTCTTAAACCTTGCATTCTAGTTGAATTTGTATGCTTTCTTCGTTGCTTGTGTGCTGAGAGTAATAGGGATGAGGTGAAGGCTTTAATTGTCCAGTTGAAACATCTAAATGAATAAAAAAGGGTTGAAATGAAAAGGGCTACATGATGAACATGGCGACGTGAATTGCCTTAGTGTGGCCCTTGTTGATTGATTGATGAAATGCTTGAAAGCATGATTATGGACTTGAATTGTGCGAATTGTTGTATCTTCAGTGTGGTGTGATACTTCTTGCATGTATTGATTGTGAACACCGTGATGATTTATGATGTTGAGTTCTTTGCGGCGAGTGTTATGATGTCGAGGTCTTTGCCGGCGAGTGTTATGATGTTGAGGTCTTTGCCACCGAGTGTTATGATGCCGAGGTCTTTGCCGATGAGTGTTGTGATGCTGAGGTCATTTCCAGCAAGTGTTTATACAGTCAACGGGAAATAGTTTTGGCTAGTGATTTGACATAAAGCCAATGGAAATTGGTTCCGACTAGTGATATAAAGACGATGTGAAATAATTTTGGCTAGTGATGTGATATTAGCCGATGAAAAATGATTACGGCTAGTGATATTGTGCCGATGGGAAATGGTTACGACAAGAGATTGATCTTTGTGACTTGATGCATTTGATGCTTATGCGTGACTTACTTGTTGATTGTGATTGATGTACTTGTTACGTGTAACTGAACTACTTGACATTGAGATTGACTTATTTGATTTGTTGATTATTGAATTGTGAAGATTGAATTGTGTATATTAGGCCTTGTGAGCCGTGTATTGTAGAATTGCTAGGTTGAGCTGATTTCTGTGCAGGTTGTATTTTGAGAAGGTTCGATTGGAGTGTAAGGGGTTTCGAGCCCAGACCAGTGTGATCTTCTTCTCCTTCTACTTCTCCTCCTTCTTTTTCTCTTTCTCCTCATTCTCCTTCTCTTCCTTCCGCTTCTCCTCCTTCTGCTTCTCCTTCTTCTCTTTCTCCTTCGTCTTATCTTCTCCTTCTCCTTCTCCTTCTCATCCTCCTCCTGCTCATTCTCTTCCTCTTCCTCCTCCTCATCATTCTTCTTCTTCTCCTCCTCCTCCTCGAGGCTCGTTGAAGGATAAGCTTTGTTCTACTTGAGAAATAAAGACCGAGACTTGTATTTATCTTTCGAATTCTATAATTTCATTAGTGGCTTGTACACGTGATAACTAGGTTTTGGGTATTGTTTAGAATGAATAAGTTTTCCGCCTTTGTTTTGTTCTTGCTTTACTGTTTTCCACATTTTCTTTCTTTTTGTTGGGTTGAGGCTGACTTGTCATGATGGAAATAGACAAGTGCCATCACGTCCGTTTTTGGGTCGTGAAGTTGTGAACACTATAAAAAAATTCCATTTTTTATACCATCTTACCAAATGTGCAAAACATAATTCATAAACAAGATATCAAAATATC